>JAQQZT010000011.1:12807531-12821192 GCA_030068275.1 Clarias platycephalus | reverse complement strand
GGCTGAATGGCTAGTGACTCCGGAAATCCACTAGCCACATTGGCCAGTGAGCAAAAAAGTTAATGTCAAACCCTGATTGATATATATATATATAAATGTTTTTTGTTTTTTTTTAAATAAAATAGAAATCTTGATAGTTCATTTTGTGTTATCTAATAAGCTAAATATAAAATAAAGTAAGATGTTAAATATAATTAGTTGTGCAGCTATACAACAAAAGGCTTTTACTGCACCAGGAATAAACTTAAATAGCTATATTTCTGGATACCTTGGTAGTTAATTATTTGCTATGTGATCAACAAAACCTGAAGGGATGTGCTGTCATGTGGTATGATAGTGATACCATCCCGAAGTTAACTGTTTTCCTACAACATTTCATTGTGAAGTGGCCAGTAATTGCAATTTGTCATTTATTCATGAATGACATGCAGTTTTAATCATGAAATTATTTGTTACATAAATTTTTTTCCAATACCCACGAGACAAGTTCTTTTCTGTTATATTACTATAAAAGATAACATTAAATATAGATAGCTGCCTAGTTACTTATAAAGAGAAGTTCAAATTAAAATTAAAATTTTATTTGTCATGAACAGTATGATATGCAATGAAATACTGAAACAATGGTTCATGACCTAAAAAGAAAGTATAAGATTATAAGAAGATAGAAAGATAGAAATATTTTTCTGCAATAAGAGAAGAGAAAAACTGCTTCAAAGATGGTAAAATTTTAAATCTACAAAATTTACAGTTAAAATAAAATGAAAGTAGAAATATATAAAATCTATAAATGTACAATGGTTGTTAGTTATATAATTACATTTATTACATATATTCAATTAGCTTTTAAACTTAGCTGTTTAAATGGATGCTGATTTGATAAGATGCATGTTTATACTGTATGTACAAATAATTTAATCAACTTAATTAACTTTTTTGACCTGCACAAAAGGGTACCACTTGCCATGAAGCATTTTAATAATTTTTTTTACCAGAAATGTAACAGAAAAATAAGTATTTTTCTCCAATGTTGAGGTTTGGTTAGACACTCCATCTTTTCCAATTAATCCTGTCTCCTGTGTTTCGTTACAAGATGTTAGTTTCTTCTATGATCGGTTAAATGCGAAGTGGTGAGCCAGTCAGTCCCTTTTCCTCAGGCAAAGACCAAGTGGAGGAAAGTCAGAAGTAAACACAAATAGAAGAGAGCTGTTCTCATGGGCCCATATTCACAAATCTTCTTAAGCTTAAAAGTTGCTCCTAATTATGAAATTCTAAGAAGATTCTTATAATTATGACATTTTCTTTGAATTTCCCCTTAGGAGTAAATCTTATTAAAGATGAAAATAATTCATGAAACATCTTAGACCTAAAAACAGCTCCTAAGGTAAAACTTGTTAAGAGTAGAGAGGAGGACTAAGAGGCTTAAGATTTTCTACAGCAGGGGACAAAATGGCGGAAAAAATAAATATTCTCCAAACACTACATGTAAAAGTAAACAGTGCTCTTCTGTCCAATTTGGTTTTCTTGTTCTGTTACTTCTTTCCATCTCTTTTGGATTGTTGGCTACATATTGTACCATACAAAAGTGCAACTTAAATAGACTGTCCTCATGTAAATTGGTAATATCTGAAATACATTACAAGTAATAAAACCATTTTGGTAAATAAATGTAAGAACTTAAATATAGTAATTACTGGAAATTGGTTGCTTCAAAAGTAGACACATTTTCAACATTTAGCTGTTTTAAATGAGATATTTAGCCTATAACAGAAACTTTGCATGAAGTAACCTGCATTCATGATTATACAATTTATTTATATATAAACATTATGATTTCACTGTCTGTTTTATTATCATATATTCTATTTTCATGAAGAGCACATTTTTTTTAATCAACCAATCAAAGTCCTTGAATTGCTGCATCATCCCTAGAAACGGGGTCAACAACACCCCCTCACTAAGATAAAGGTTTTTGTACTTATCTTACTCAGAGTTGCTCTGAGAAGTTTCTTAAATCACTTTTAGTCTAGGACTCCCAGCTAGGTCTTTTCAAGCTAAGATAGAAGCTCTCTGAGAGAATTCTAAGAAGCTTTGTGGAAAGGAAGCAAAATATATGAAGAAAATTCCAAAAACTTACATCATTTACTACTACTGCCACATGGGTCAAATATACACAAAGGGAAGAATATATATATAAGTGGTGTTTGGCATTTTAAATACAAGTTTTAAACATAGATAACTATTTTTTTAAGTGTAAAATAATACAATCAGTTGCAAAACTTGTCACTTGGGTAAAATCCTAAAAAAAAGTCTCATATTTTGTGCTGGTCTATCCTCAGTCAGTTTTATTTAATACATCTCCTCCATGCTCAAAATTTGTATGAATCTACACAAGCATCTCAGCATCTCCGGAAGGCGGTGAGCTGTGCGGGAGGCTGAGTGTGATCGTCATGGACTTTCTCACACCTGGCTGCTGTCAAAGCCGGTGCACTTATTCACCATCTCATCAGCACTTAGCTTTTTCAATTTCAGGCCCAGGGAAGTTACAGCTCTTTGTACAAGTGCCTGCAGTAATTGAATTTGCCGCAGAAATGGCCGGCTGGAAAATTTCATTTTCTTCCCCTATCGGCTGTGTATGAGGGCCAAGCAGACGGGCACCTCCCCTCTCTAAACTTATCTTATCTCTCCCCCATCTTCCCATAATGGTCAATCTCTCTCTTTCTTTCTATGTTGCTCTCTCTATCTCTCTGGTTCTCTCTCTATTTGTGTCTCTTTTTTCCTTTCCTCCTCACGCCCCCCCCCTCTCTTTCTCTCTCTCTTTCTCTGTCTGTCTTTCTGGCTTATTCGGCAGAAGACAGACTTACTCCTGCCTGTCTTGCCTTTCTCAATCCCCCTCTCTGTCTGCACAGCACGTTACTCCTCAGAGGGACAGCGTGCCCCCCTGCCTTATGATTCTCGCCCTTTTCCTGGTGCCTCATCCAAATCCTCAGCTTCAGATAATCTCCATGTGCACCGGGGGCTTGTCACTGTGGCTGTTTTCCCCCCTAAATGCCTTCCACAAATAATGGTTTTCGGAATGAGCATTAACAGGCTTGATTACACGAAATGGCCCTTTTAATTTACAGCGGGCAGCTATTGATCACAGGAGTGCAGATTAAAGCGTTCAATGAAGCCGGTGATGAGGTATTAAGCAGCCGAAGCACCTCCTCAAGGGAACTGGGCGGGGGGTTAGTGGGAGGAGGAGGAGGAGGCATGGCTGGTCTGTTAGTCGGTCGCCTCCCCCCAGCCTGTATACAGTTATTCCCCTGTAATGAAGTGCCTCTATGCAGCAGCATGAAGCACAGGCAGGAAAAATAGATTGGAGATGATGAGCTCTTCAAAGTCATTTCTCGCTCTCTCATTCCGTCTCATGCCCTCAGCTCCTCACACCATTTTTCACGACCTCTCCCCAAAAAAATTCCTGGGGATTTACTTAGCTGGACTGATGCAATTTTTATGACCTTATTGCTTTTTTACTGCGGTAATAGTTTTGAATCAATTTATCAATCCCAGGGAACCATCAGGCATGTTGCCCTCAAAGATCAAGTCCAGGTCATTTCATCAATTCACTCAGGTGCACTGAGATGGAAAGTGACGAGAAAGGGAAAAAAAAAACCCACCCACCTGACTGAAGCCTTCAAACTGGACAACATCGTAGTACAGTTATTTGCTACAGAGTTACTTTCTTTCCATCGCTGCTTTGCTAAAATCACAGAATGTGCAATACTCTAATGAACACCTAATCTGATGTCACGCAAAGGTTTCTTCATTATGTTATAGGATTTTTTCCACTGTTGAAAGCTTTAGGTAAATAAAAGAATATAATAATATTCATGGTTGTCCATCTATTTTAGACTAGATCCCATCAGCACATGCATCTTGTGTGGTGGTACAAAAGTGTTGCACAAACATAAGATGTATAAAAACTGTCCTATATACATCTTTACAATAGTTTAGACCAACTATTAAATAAGGTAACTGAGTTTAAGGAACCAGAAGTCAAATTCCATGCTGACAGTGCTAGGATTGCTGGCAGTGCTGAACTATTCTCCATGTTTCCAGTGTCATATGTTTTAATAATAATAATAATAATAATAATAATAATAATAATAATAATAGACCATGACCATATTGTGTTTAAAGCCAAATGCAAATACAGGTGTGAAAATTGTTTACTTAAACTGGTAAACACTGGTTATAGGTTCCCATTACTTGCTATTCTATTTTCAAAAACAATTATGCAGTAAACCAGCTCAGAGAATAGAATGGTATCAGTTTCATTTTCTGTCCTGTACACCTGACTCAGTAATAGTCAGTTTCAGCTCCATTTATAATTTTTATTCTATTCACATTTAGTTGATTTAAAAAACATTTTCTAGTGGACATTGTTTTGGAAAAAAACCCTGTCTCAGTTGCTGAGGATTTATTCTGTGCATTTGACAGTCTTTTAATTTGCCCATATTCCCCTGATGTTCTTTCTTTGTTTGGCTTGAACAAATGCCAATTAATGTTCCATTTCCCTGTGCAGGCAAATGGGATCTGAGCTCCCTAATGCAATTGTGATGAATTATCTCAAGCGGCTACTGTACATCGAGTAATCGTAATGCAATAACGTGATAATGACAAAATAGCTTTTAGTGCCTGGCTTTTAAAAGGACCTGCATTTCTTATGTGATTTAATTTCAAGAGCATCTATCAGTATGGGACATTTAAATGCCTCTTTTTTTTCATATCATGCTTTCTGTCTAAGAGGTGCAGATCACTTTCAAATTTTTATACTGCTTATTTTGTCACTGTTTCAAAGCAAAAACTACACAGCGCTTCCTACAGTACATGTAATAAAACATCTGCATCTGTATAAAGCTTAGCATATCGAACAGTGTAAGGACATGCCCTTTGCTGTGCCCTGACCTTTCTCCCTTCTTTACATCAGTGCAATAAGTCTCTAAAGACCCTGCTGGATTGTCCCTAATGAGCCTCTTTAAAGCTGTTTGAATTTCTAATGAATAACTCAAGGCACAAAAATAAACACATAGCTATTGATCATGCCATGAGGATTTAGGATAATCTAATAAACCATAGCTGTGTGTTTGGCTCGAGCGCCAGAGCCTTGTGTTCTCACAACAGGGGGCTGCGCTCTCGGCCCTGTTATTACTGTACGCTTCGTCTCTCCAGATCAAACCTCGGCTCTGATATCTCACACCTCCTCCTGCTCTCTGAACCATTTTCATCCCTATGGTGTGCTTCGTCAGATTTCAGCTCAAGATCCTGTCACATGGAGTCAAAAGACATTTAATATCAAACAATTATAGCTTTTCTTTAACTTAAACAAATAACTGGGGAGGAATGCTACAGTCACACTGTGTGTAACGTAAATATACATTAAAATATCATGTTTAGCCAAAACGGTAAATGAAATATAAACAAAAGAAAAATAATTTTTGTATGTTAGTATGTAACCCATGAATAGCCAGAATATAAGGAGTAAGATATAAGAATGGACTACTAAACAACTAAAATTTAATAAAAATAGAAACACAAAAATGTAAATATTAATATTAAATATTAATTAAATATAATAATAATAATAATAATAATAATAATAATAATAATAAAATGTATATAAATATTAGAATTTTAGATAAACAACAAAAAAACAAGCAAACAAACAGATAAAACAATAGCTAAATAGATGGATGAATGAACAAATAAATGAATAATTAAATAAATATTTGTTACTATTTTCATATTAATATTTCAATAAAAACTACATGTTTTTGCAATTGTTCAAACAATCTGTATTTATACAAATTGTTCTGAGACTTAATTTATTTAATAAGAACCTTATTAAACCTAATTTATTTAATAAGAACATAACATCACACTCCATTACACACAAACCAAGGTGCATTTTTTTTTTATTCAGCTATAATTACTCCAGATTTACTGGTCAAAATATACAGTTAGTTAGTTAGTTGGTTAGTTGGTTAGTTAGTTAGTTAGTTAGTTAGTTAGTTAGTTAAAATGATTCATAAACTATAATGAAGGGTTTGTGTTAAGCAAAGCTTGCATTACTTTCATCAAACAGGCAACAAAAACAAAAATTATAAAAACTCCAGATGTTAATATACAGTATTTGAACAACTACATTTCTAGAAGAATTTAATACTAGTTGAGAAAAAAGAAATATTTCTTTTTTTAATCATTGTTTCTAATCGATTTTCTTGCATGAACTCATACAGTTTAACCTCTTTCTCTTTTGCTAAATATTTCAACTGTGATGACAGATAAAAAATGAGCTTTTAGCTATTTGCACTATAAAAACTCTTTAATTATGTAAAAACATCACTGTATATGATGAATGACTGACCTCCATTATTGCTGCTCAGACTCACATACTTCTTTTAGCAAGGAAAAAAAAATACCTTTAGGATGATTATATAATGCTAAATTTCCTACAGTCAGGGTTTTAACTCCTGGGGTAATTAAGCTCACTGTGTTATGTGTTTGCTGTTAATTTGTACTTAATGTATTGAAATGTTATGCAACATGTTTGAGTAACAGATGAGTGCAGGATTGATTATTCAGTGACACTACCTGCTAGTATTTGACTCATGCCTGTAAAATCTTTCTGTCTTTCAGTGTCCTGTGGGGTTTCACGGATCTCAGGACAGTAATAGGTCTTTAGGGTGTGTGGTAATGAATATTTAAAAAGCAGTTTACATGCAGCTGTGTCAAGGGATTCTTTGTTAAACGGTGTATTAACATCAGTCATGCATGCTGGGTTGTCTTGATATACAATCAATTAAAAATTTTGGGATAAAAAAAAAGCAAAATGTTGTTTAGGTAATTATATATTATTTAGCCATTTATTAGCATTATTATTTTATTTATCTATTTAATTTTTCGATTTTAGTGCCTGCATGGCATAATTTACTTTTCTTTGATACATTTTTTTTTGAGCTATGAAATTCCATTCTTGGGAAATGAAAAAAAAATTGCTTTAAAAATATTAAATTACAACATTTTCTTGTTGTTAAAAGTTTTTTTTTTTTGGATAGATATTTGAATAATTTGGTAATTTCCAGACAAATTGTATGCCGTTTGAGGGAAGCAATGTTGGATTTTATATTTAATATTTTTTTAAATTGCATTTATAGACAATGCTGAACTTCTCTACTGGATCCAACCTCCAAAAACTTTGTGTTTACTCTGATGCCTTCTAAAATGCCTCAAGAGGAACATTAATCATCTTCAGCATTGGCCGTTTGGTGATGCAGCTCTTTAAAGCTCACGGGGCAACACATGCACCAATAAAGAGGTCACGCTGGTGTGAAGCTGATTCAGTGGGGTATGTGACCTACAGAAAGAGCTCCATCAGTGAACAGGCTCTATTATTAAACCTCACTCTCTCTCTCTCTTTCTCTCTCTCAGAGGTCAGACTCAGAACGAGCATTAGGCTAAAAACAGCTAATGTAATTTAGGAGCATAACAATACAGAGATATCGTGAGACAATTCTATTAACAAGATATAAATCACGTCAAGGGTGAGGGAAGTGTTTTTTAATTGATTGATGGAAAAGACGATCTATAGGTTTTCGGAAGACTAACAGCCGTTTACCGTCTTCTCCGCAGTAAAAGATGGAAAAAAGCAAAACAAGGAGAAAGATTGGAAAATTACAGCAGGCAGGCTGGGGGATAAATTATTCAGAGAAGATAATCATTTTGTGCTGACATTACTACTGTGAAGAAGCATTTAATCTCTGAGTGGAGAAGTCCAATCCTTTCACATTCATGACCTCAAGGTTTTACACAGCTCTAAAATACCCCCAAATTAAAAATGTATGTTTATGAGTTTGAATATCAATGCAACAGTATATCTAGAATAAGAAGAGAGAAAATAATATTAAACACGCATTACTATTCATTTTTTCAAATTTTGCTTCCAAAGAGCAAGACATTCTTTTATTTTAAATGTAGTTTTGAGGAATAGTTATCCAGTCTTCCTGAAGGACTTTTTTGGCTTTTGATTTTGTTTTCATTAAAATTTTCAGTCCAGTCGAAGTACCTGACCAGTTTCAGAGGATTTTTTTTAAGTGACATTTGAATCTTTCAAGCATGAAGCCATGTGACAGATGATCAGGTCGGTGTTTAGTATACTTGTGATGCTGAATGCTGCATGGTTAGAACTGATGAGAGGGGAAATGAGGTTGCTGCTGAAGTTGTTTCTAAAACAACCATTAAAAAAATATATAGAGCCTGTCACAGTAAAACACTTAAATTAAATTAAATTAAATTAAATTTAATTTAATTTAATTTAATTTAATTTAATTTAATTTAATTTAATTTAATTTAATTTAATTTAATTTAAATTTTGACTGATTGAGTATGAATGTAATTTCACCTTTTTTTTCCTATTTTATTTCTAATATGCATGGGTGACCTGATCATAAAAGTAGCCAGTGAGAAATCTTCCACACTTGATGAAAGCCATTCTTTAAATTCTTAATGAATCTCCATACGCACTCTAGCTACAATCACCAGGCTTCATTCAAGGTTGCCTAGATTCAGTATTGGTGTGGTCAGTGGCATTAATGTCGGTGAACTCAGCCCCATGTGGTAACTCATAGTTTTACTGGGTGGGCTGATCTATTTGCTTTTGTGTGAATCGGTCAAACCCTTCAACACATTGTCACTCTGCCTTCCTGTGTTAACTGGATATACATTCATTTACAAATTAAAACATGATTCTCGACAGACTTTACAGTTTTTCTTAGTTGTTTGTTGCACTGACATCCCAGGGATATTGTTATTGCTAACACAGTAACAATAACTATGAATTGTTTAGTTTCATAAATATATATATATATATTTAAAAAAAAAAAAGAGTATTTCTTTAGTCACTATATTCCAGCAATGTTCAACTTCACGATAATGATAAATCCATATTAGAGGAAACACTGGTGCAAACTCTGAGGCAAAGTTTGAGAATGCAGTGCAGCTACAGTATATGAAACAGTTGCCCTGTAGTATTATGGCTCAACTCAGCTATGACATATAAGCATAAATGCATGAGAATAACATTAACCAAAGTGAAAACTGACCAACATGTCAAAAATATTATTAAAAAAATAAATAAATTCCAAACTAAAATCATATACGATGACAAAGATTACATGTTAATAAAAACAATTAATATGCAAGTAAGTCAATGTGGATTTGTTTTTTCTTTAAACTTTAGTTGTTCCCTGTTTTAACACTACAACACAAGATAAATCTGATTGAAAAAAAATTCTTTGATGTGAACTAAAATGTAAACATCCACTGAAAAGAGAGACACGAGCACGCTCATGTATTCCATGTAAACATCCTGTTTCTCGTGAAATCAACAGATGTCTCCATCTGCCCGGGACGCCCTCTGTTCACACACACACACATACACACACACACACACCACTGCAATGTATACCCACATCGATCTCGGCACGGAGCTGTTGTGTCAGGATGATACACATTATTTACAAATGTCCCTCCTCCAACATTATCCATTTTTCACCTCACCTCTCTTCAAAGGGCGATTTAGTGGAGGAAGAAAAATACACACACACACCCACGCACACACACAAAACAAGATAAAGACACACAAGACCAAGCTGATAACCATCCTACGTGACAAATTATGAGTGGTACACAAAAGAAAATGACAAACGGGGCACAGGCGGTGGGCAGAAAGTTAACAAGGGGCTGATCTTCCACAGCGCTGCGTTATCTTCTGCCCTGTGTGTTTATTGCAGTCAGCCATCTTATTGCCCAGCGTCCTGACGTTGACTGACAGCTTCTATTAAAGCAGCGTGTCCCTGCAGGGAGCAGATACATTAAATAAAACAGTTATTGCTCCTCCTTGTAAAATACGGCTGCTAAATAGCTTCTGTGAGCGAGGCACTTTTGAGTTTTAATTTGAGAGACGGCTTTATAACCGCAGCGCAATTGACATCGGCCTTTGTTTCTCGTCTGTAATGATTGTGTACATATCACAGGTTGAATTGATGGTCCTGTCTACTCATGGGGCTTTGTTCAGATTTAATGTGCGCTTTTACCAGCAACGCCTGGACATGGATTTTATCTCTCAATCCTCCTTGTCTGCTCCTCCTCCTCCTCTTTCCTCTCCTCTTCTGTCTTCCTCCTCGTCTTGTACTCAGTTGTCTCTTATCAGGAGCTGTTGCTCTGGAGTGGCCCAGGGCTCTCATCTGTATATGAGATAAGCTTTTCTTTCCATCTGGATGCATGCATGGCAACACAACAAAGGTCCCTGTTCGAGCTCAGCTATAGAAATGGGCCCAGAATGGCGCTGTAATAATGATGTATTTATTACAGAACACTGATGTCCGATGTTGTCTCCCCCCACAACTTCCTCCCCCCTGTGAAGCTTGGTTATCTCGGTGCTGACAGCATGGCAGCTGCTGCTCCTCTTTGCTGTCGGTGTCATGTCCGCTGTGTTGTGTGCGCTGCATATTAAAAGCTTGATGGAAGAAGCAGTTAAATGCGTGCCTAATGGCAAGGAGCTGGCAAAATTAATACACACTTTAATTTGTGGTTATGATACCATGCAGTGCACAATGAAGTAAATGGAATTACCTCAGTCACCTTCTCCGTCTCCTGCACATCAGGTTATGGCATGGCATAACATAATTAGCACTTTTTTTTTTTTCTTAGGAGGCTGAAAAGAGTACTAACCCCGATACTGTATTGAATAAAACAAATGCAGTTAGTCAATATTCAATATTGAATAAGTTTATTATGATTCACTTTGCATGTCTAAACCTCATGCTCAGACGCTGTCAAAAATCACATACTGTATTTGGTTTCTTAGCTAGCTAAAGGTGCAATACTACATACTGTATTATGATATTCTCAACAGAGAAACAATTCTCTAAGTCCATTTAAACTTTATAAACATATACTGTATATACTGTATATGCTTTCATGTCTGGAACTAATGTCAGGATTTTCCAGTTGCTTACAGTAGGAGTGGAAGAATTAATGCAAATATTTGAATGGTTTAAGCAGTCCAAACTACTGTAGAAAGAATGCTTTGAACTATTTTCCATTCAGTTGGTAATGGAAAGATCTTCACCCATCACTCTTGGTCTGAACTACTTCAGCATTAAGGTAAGAGTTTACTTTACTATTGACATTTCCACTGAAGCATCAGCAATTTCCTCATCCACCATCTTGAATGATGATTTTATTTAAAAAAGGAAATTGTCACACTTTTCTTTGTTCTTCCTTGTTCTTAACCTCTCTTTCTGGTAATATTTGTTAAATATGACAAATTTTATATATTAAAATTTTTATTCCATTGAGAATCACAACTACTGTATTTACTGTAACTATGTCTGTTTCCAGTCTCCTTAGCATTTTGATATGAAATGCACAACTGATTAAATACATAAATAATCCATTTGATTTTGCTTTGTAAATTGCTTTGCTTTGCAAACTGGTTTAATGACCAAAGAGCTTTTTAACTCTATAACTTTTTAAATAGATAAAACTCTATTCCTATTTAATTATATTTTATTCTATTTTAGATTTAGATTTATAGTATGTTCTAGTATATACTGTAGGTAATCTTCCTACTTCATGTACAGTAACACATTTTGGTATTCAGATAATCATGACAGTTCAATGAATATACAAACTGGCCCATGGTGACATCTGGGGACTTTTCTAAGTGTGCATTAGCTACTTTTAGCATCATTAGCTTTCAAGCCCCAGACATTCTTAATCATTCTACTACATTTTGAGCTAAGAGACATTTTGTAGAATAAAAGTACAGCCTGTTTCTATTTCTTTAAAGTACACTGAATTTTTTTGTATGTATCAACCTATTTAAATAAAGGGGGAATTTCAACTCAAGTAAAATGTGTAAGCTGAACATATATAAATAACGGTAAATATTGGTATAATTATGTTGTGTTAACTCATTACATATAATTATTTGCAAGCTTATTTATTTAAAGTTGACATAATATCAGCATGTAAAAGCTACATGAGGCCCAACTCATTCTTACGTGTAAGCAACTGCATCATATATGAAATGATACATTACACTGACTGATAAAAAAAAAATTGCTTTTGTTTTGATAAGGATATGAAATATCACAAGATGTGAGTAAAATATATTGTGCATAAACACTCAAAGAAAGTGCGATTGCCCCCTAGGTCAGAAAAAGTATTAAAATAATGTATCATAGGAGCTCACTTCTGTCTCAAGGAGGAAATCGACTATTTGTTGGACTCGATATAAAAAATGTGCTGCTTTTTCATGGAATCACACGTGCAAATATGAGCATGACAGTTTCTTAGTAATGCCCTAAAAGAAACATCTGATTTTGTCCAACCCCCCACTGAAATCTTGGCTGATGATGGCAGTGTTCTAGCTGACAGACTAGCCACTTGTTCAACTTCGACCATTAACCTGAGAGCGGGAGACAGTTTGCTCCGCCGTCTTGCGCCACCGGCACATTTATCGCCTGTGGACAGACTAATGGAACCTGGCTGAGGTGCGTTAACAATTTTTCTATCGATTAATGACGAGGAATCACAGCCAGACTGAACTTAGCCCATGAGATTTAGTGGCTTTTAAGGTAGTTTGGATGAATATAATGCTTTAGAAAGAGCTTGTGCACAGGAGATATATGACACCTGCTACATTAAGCTACATTAAGCTTTAATACGTCTTCATTACTGGCAGGCCGCCGGAGCCCCTCAAGGTTGAAATAGAGATCCACCTTTCATTATGCCACCCATCATCGCCCTGCGCAGAAGATATCAAATAATAATGGAAGTGGTGAAACAGTTCTGCCCGACTTGTTAATGTTAATCGATGTATTAAATATTAAGGATTTCCATAATGGGACGTCAGACAGCTGCTGAGCTGCGCACTAAAGGCCGAGTCCAGATTCTCCAGGATTCCGGCACAGATCCAACTTTTCTCTTCTAAGTAATTAAATAAACAGAAGTGTAATCACTGACCTCATAGCCTGTGACCTATGACCTCTGCTGAGGAATGTCTGATTTATGACGCCTCTCTAAACACACACTTACACACATACTGTATGTCTGCATGCAGGTGCTTAATATTTGTTAATAAAGAAATAAAATCAAACCCTGAATCTAGAGCTTTACAAAATATACTCAAAAAAATGTAGAAATAAAAGGATGATGGTGATGATTGTTACAGTTGCTGATTTTTTGCTTAAAAAAGAAAGAACAAAAGACTTGGCCTGTCATTTCTTTTAAAATAAAAATAAATAAATAAACAGATTTATTATTATTATTATTGGCGGCACGGTGGTGTAGTGGTTAGCACTGTCGCCTTGCACCTCCAGGGGTCCGGGTTCGATTCCCTGCCAGGCTCGATTCCCGTCTCTGTGTGCATGGAGTTTGCTTGTTCTCCCCGTGCTTGGTGAGTTTCCTCCGGGTACTCCGGTTTCCTCCCACAGTCCAAAGACATGTAGGTCAGGTTAATTGGTGTTCTCAAAGAAATTGCCCGTAGTGTGTGAATGAGTGTGTGTGTGTGCCCTGCGATGGATTGGCACCCTGTCCAGGGTGTACCCCGC
>JAQQZT010000011.1:12770108-12787778 GCA_030068275.1 Clarias platycephalus | reverse complement strand
TACAGTATCTATCTATCTATCTATCTATCTATCTATCTATCTATCTATCTATCTATCTATCTATCTATCTATCTACATTGCCTCTCAAAAAATAAATACAAATTATATTATGAAAAAGTTATATTTATTATTAATGTTCAACAGAATGAGTAAACAACACCCAGTGAGCAGCAATACTGTAGGCAAAAAATAATAAACGCTGACAGCAGAGAATTGTCAGACTGATTTAAGCTGACAGGAAGGTTATGATCATTCAAACAAACACTATTTGAGCACAAAGGCATCTCAGAATGCATATCACCTCCTTAGCATTTCCTAATTTGAGATAAAGAGAAGGGTACTTTTTCAGCGGCTAGAGTGTGATTTTTTTTTAAATAAAGTGTTTATTTGTTTTAATAAATGTCATGGGTATCTTAGGACGGATGCCAAAATTGCTATAATTTTGAGCAAAACAAAGTTCCAGTTATCACAGTTGTTCCCCCCTTTAATAGTGAATATGTTGAAAAAGTTAACTTGTCATGTACAGTCCTCTGCCCTAATTACTCCTTCACCAGAAAACACAACTTTTTCAACTGACTTTCAAAGCACTGAAACTGGAGAGCTCTGTTAAATAATGTTAAATGTTAAATAAATTTCTTCATGCAGTACATAAAATCTTACCATATCAACTACACGGTTTTAAGATCTGTTTGTGTAGAAGATACCCCATACAAGTCCCTGAAAATGAGCTTTCACAAAAAAAAAAAAAAAAAACATTTAAGAAATGTATACATTAAATTATTAATATAAACCTGTGATTTGCATATACAATATTATTCCTATTATAAATATTTTAAGCTCAAACAGAACTGGAGTTATTTTTCAGATAGGACAAGGCTTATAGCACTTTAAACAGGAATAGCAAGTTACTGAAATGAAATGCTGCTGCCTTTAATCTGATTTTCCTGCCATGCTGAAAAAAATGGCATGGCAACTCCTTCTCAGAAATTATGGGATTAGTGCGCATTCTATAGGATGAAACGGAGTTTCAGGTATAGCGACTCACCTTTTGAGTTAAAGAGATTATCAACAACAAAAATAATCTAAAGAAAAGTTGCTGCTTTCTATGGCTATGATGAAAAAGTCTTGCCCATTTTTAAAAAAACAAATTCTCAAGAAAAGCTTTTTATTTCATAAGCGTGCTGAAGCTGAGCATCTCATCCAGGTGGCCACACCCTCACCCTGTGATCCCGGCAGGCATCATGCCGCTCTACAAACTCAATAAAACCAACAGAAAGGATGATGGGCTTTTACATTAAAAGCCATATATTCTGATGAATTTGTATTTTTCTTACAGTTGACATTCTCTCAGCATGATGGGATGAAAGTAATGGACACATCAGGCTATTTAAGACAGAAGCCAAGGTACTGCATCATGGAAAGTGGTTGCTTTGGACCTATTGGATGTGTAGAATAGGTATTAAAAGCATATAGATAGTGTGATAGGGTTATAGTGTCACAAGTACTGATGGAACCTCTTAGAGAAACAAGAGAATAAATTTGACACAAATTTTTTGAGTCACCCCTTCAAAATAATAATAATGTGTGTAAATCTCTGCTTGAAACTTTATCTATTTGGTGATGCCAGATCAATGTGCAGATGTGGATAAGACACAGAGTTGGGCACATTTATATAGACAGGATTTAGTTTGGTTGACTTGTGTGTGTGTGTGTCCCCTCCTTTCTCTCTCTCTCTCTCTCTCTCTCTCTCTCTAACTGTGGTTCTTTGAACAGGAGAAGACACAACAATCACACCAGGTGAAAAATTATTTGAATCTGAATTCAGCTGACTTCACGAAGTGAACCAGAAAGGCTGTTTCTTTTGGCCTACAGCATTTTAGTGTACAACCCGAATCCCGGAAAAGTTGGGATTTTTTCTAAATTTGAATAGAATGAAAACTAATTGACTTTAAAATCACATGAGCCAATATTTTATTCACAATAGAACATAGAGAACATAACAAATGTTTAAACTGAGAAATTTTACACAGCACAAAATGAGCTCATTTCAAATTTCATGCCTGCTACAGGTCTCAAAAAAAGCTGGGACGGGGGAACGTTTCCCATGTGTTTCCCATGGTGTAGCATCTCCTCTTCTTTTCAAAACAGTCTGAAGAAGTCTGGCCATTTAATAATATCATTGACACAATCATGCCGAAGAGTGATGCAGTGTCATCCAACAAAGGTTGTCAACCTTGTCCCTTATGTACAGATGGATTATGTTATGCAAAGCCTTTGCAATTTGATGTTGAGGAAAGTTGTTTTTAAAGTATTCCCCAATCGTTTTACGCACTCTTTCAGAGCCTCTTGCCATCTTTACTTCTGAGAGACTCTGCCTCTCTAAGACATCCTATTACAGACCTGATGTCAATTAACTTGCATGAATCTTTTAAAAATGTTTTCCTTTTTCCACCCTTCGTTGTCCCTGTCCCAACTTGTTTTCAGACTTGTAGCAGGCATCAAATTTGAAATTAGCTCATTTAGTGGAGAAAAGTGTAAAAATTTCAGTGTTTAAACACTTGTTATGTTCTCTATGTTTTATTGTAAATGGAATATTGGCTCATATGATTTGAAAGTTTTTTAGTTTTAATTAATCTATTCAAATAAAAAAAACTGCTGAAATATATTTGAATATAAAATTCCTTGAATTGAATTGAATTGAATTGAATATGCTGTAAGTTAATTGCCCTATGAAAAAAAACATAACCTGCCAGTACCTAAAGATTTAATCATGTGGTTTGGGTGAAATAGACATTGGGTGTATACAAAATAACTTGCTTTAACTTTTTCCTCCATTACCAAAGTCCAGTATTAGTTTTTTACAAGCTGATGTAGAATAAACACTATTAGCATGCACGTGTGTTTTGTAGGCCGAAGCTAACAGATGCCACGTTGACATTGTTTTCTCAATTAACGGCAAGTCCTAATTTGGAATGTACAACAATAAACCGGGTAATTTACACCATCATCTTTATCGTTCAGCAGAGTCCTGGGTTTCACAGCCATTTTATGAAGAAGGCTGGAATAGAGGAAAGTCCTTAGCATGGCAAAAACACAAAGCCCATCTGTGTGAGGTTTCAGTGCGAAACAGTAACTATTAATGTCCGTATGGCCAGACGGAGAGAGGAGCGTCTCCGAGTGATGCAGCCATATAACGCCGACGGCAAACGGCTCACTGAAGTGAACGCATTAAACTGTTTATTGCTGTCATATCAAATGTATGTTGTGTAATGATTTAAGGTCTTAAGGCCACTTAACTATTGTGTTGGATAAAAGCCCAGATTTAGCTTTGTTCTTCACTGCATTGGATCAAGTGCAAAAGTTTGTATACTCTCAATTCAAAATGAATAAGATCCATTTACTTATGTACCTTCAGTAAACCATTTATTCTGCTTAAGGTTGCAGAGGCTCTAAAGCCCATATCAGAAAGTTATAATATAGCCACCATTGCTGGCAACAGTGGCTCAAACGGTTAAAGCTGTAGGTTATGGGTTTTTGATCAGAACATCTGGGTTTCGACACCCAGACCTGTCCAGTTGCCACTGTTGAGCCCTTAAGCAAGGCCTTTAACCCTATCTGCTCCAGGGGTGCTGTATCATGACTGATTCTGTGCTCTGACCTAACTGGGATATGCAAAGAAATCACTTCTCTGTGCTGTAAGGTACATGTGACAAATAAAGTAATCTCAATCAATCATACTGTATATACACATGCACACATTGACACAATCAGGGCTGTTCCTTGCTACAGTAGGAGTAGTTTAAGCAGTTGCTTGTGGCCTAAGCTAACGGGGAGCCTGAAACAATATAGGATTGTCACCCAGGGCGTGCAAAGATTCAGAAACATCCCTTATATGAGGAGAGTGGAGGCCCACAAGGACACAGGCAATACATGTATTACTGGTATCTGAGCTACAGATCAAATCAGGAACCAAGAACCTGTCTTCACTGTGCCACCCATGACGAAGACATACTGTAACCTGATCTATAGCCAAAACACATTTAGTTGGTTGGGTTCCAAAAATGTCATTTCATTATCATAAAAATAAACATAGTGTATGCTAAGATAATAACAGTGTCGAAAACACATGGGTTTTTCAAAAAAGGGGCTCAGGGCAGTAGGGTCCTATGGACCTTTCTAAAAAAAAACATATACATTTTAATGGATATTAATTAGGTATTATTATGTACTGCAGTGTTTCTTCTTCCCAAATGTATAAAAGTGTGTCTTGCTCTTTGTTCTAATTGTCATCCTCTTATTTGAGCAGGTGTTGTGTTGTGTTGTGTTGTGTTGTGCTGTGTGTTGTGTTGTGTTTGTTAGGGACAATGTCAGGACAAGGGAGCTGTGAGAAAAACACACAAATCTTAACAAATTAATCTGACTCCAGTGAAAGAACAGTGCAAATTCCTGCAGCGACAAGCCCAAGACCCCAACAAAACAAGCAGGAAAAAAGCAACACAGAGGGGAAAAAAGAACTGAAACTACTTCCAACTTGCAAATAAAAAGAAAAAGCAATCAATCACGTTTGAGGGTTTTCATTCCTGTGCTTGCTCTTGTGGGCAGAGAGAGAATGAAATGGGACAAGACTAGAATATGCAAAGTTGTGCTCCATTTTCAGGGGGAAGACTTTGTTGCCAAGGAGGGTATTGGGATAAAGAAACACACACATTGGCATTCCATTGCAGAGGAAAGCATGAAGGCCTGGTAAATGTTCACCATCGCAAACACTAATTAATCACCTGCCAGCTGCTATTAATCATATATTAATGAGATGGTCTCTTTGCTTTGGCCAGACTGCCAGGATGCCCCCCCCACCCGTCCTCCTCCTCTCGCGACATCGCTGTAGACGGAAAATGCTTCCAAGACTCCATTAATCTTACAGCACCTCTCGTCCTCCAGACTTTCTATTGAAAGAAAGCAAATAGTCAGGACATTTACACTGTCCGTATCTCATACACGCAATATCATGGCTCTTTAATCACCCCAAAGTCCACATAGAAGGACATGCTCTTTTCTGCTTTAGAGGATAATAAAGGTGAAAATGAAGCGAGTTGTCAGGACTGTGATTGATTTCCATTTAAGCATTCTTTAGAGACATGTCCCAATGAACCTGACTGATGAGAGATTGTGATTTGACAGTTCCAGCTACATAAACTGTATATCATTTTAAATAATTCTGTTACATAAATTTAAATGTAAATATGAATCATGCTTCTCTTTCTCCCGAGACATGTTTAGTATCTAAAGTGTACATTTTCTTACTTTTGACCCACAAGGATGAGTGACCTGACAGGTTAGAACTGAGGTATCTGTATCCCTAATGATACAATCGTTACATAAAGAGTTTGATAATAAGTCCATATTAGAAATGTACTGTACCTAATGTAGTTACCCTTACTCTAGAACTTGGGCAGAGTCACACCAAATAGAATAAAATCGACTACAACTTTATTTATTTATTTATTTATTTATTTATTTATCTTTATCTCAATAATTTTATTTACACAGATGCCAGGCAACAATGTTTAAAAGAGAATAGCTACAATACTGTAGGATTTGACAAAAGAATAATGCAGCAATGTAATTTATGCAGCAGGGTAGTATAGTGGCTATACCTCACATCTACATAGCTGTGGGTTTGTTTCTCGCCTCAGGTCTGTGTACATGGGGTTTGTGGGTTTGCATGTTCTCCACATGTTTGGTGGGTTTCTCAAGATTAAGATCACAATTAAATGATGGTTTCACATATCCTGGTTGGAAAACTGGGGCCACAGTGCAGGGTCATCGAGTATGCAGCACCCCTGGAGCAAATAATGTTAAGGGTCTTATTTAAGGGCTCAACAGTGGCAGCTTTGGCGGTGCTAAGGCTCGAATCCCCAACCTTCGGATCAAGACATTCAGAGTATGCTAATTGGTGTTACAAATTTTCCAGTATGTTTGTGGCACTGCAATGGATTGGCCAGAGTTTCAGGCCTCCTGCAATCCTATACAGGACAAGCGATACAGACAATGAGTAAGTGAGAAAGTGTACAAAAATACATAACATTAAAATTTATTATGTTATGTTAGAAAATTACATAGGTAAATAAAATGCTAATCTTATTGTATGGAATAATATACTTATATTTCACTTTTAAGCAGTTGAAGTCTAATTGCTTTTTAATCTTTAAAAAAAAATCGTATTAGGTCATTATAAAATAACAAAGTTTGACCGTAGCACAAATTACATAGGTTTAATTTAAAATCCAGTCATGTGTAAAAAGTTAGAATCTTTCAGTTAAATGTTTTTTTTTTTATGTAAGACCATAATAAAAATCTATTTTTGGTATTAGGCAAAGACAACCTCAGATGAATAACAATGTAGACCTTTTTTTGAGGTTGAGGTCTGGACTTTCCGAAACCTTGATTCTTTTATTTTTCAGCCACAGTGAAGTATATTTACTAGTGTGCTTCATATCATTGTCCTGTTAAAGGACCAAATTTTGACCAAGTTTAGCTGTTGGACACACCTGCCTCTAGAATACCCTGGCGTACAGAGGAGATCATGGTTAATTCAATGACTACAATGGGCCAACGAAAAAATTCGCTTATTACATAAACAAATTATTACATAAAACCACAGTTGTCCTACCATGCTCTGTTTAGACAATACAGGCTTTCTCCTGGCATCCCTCCCAAGTAATCCATTGTTTTCCAGTCTTCTACTAATTGTGCCGTCTCGGACTTTAAAACAATTTAACATGCTCAGTGAGTTCTCATCATATTCATGTTCAGTGAGAGTTTTTTGTTTTTCTGAGCATTGCATGGTTTGACCTTGGGTCTGTTTTGAATGTGCTGGGGCGTTATAACAAAACAAAACAAAAATCGTACAAGCTTTAAATGTATAATACATTGTGCCTTATCCATCTTTTCACTTGCTATTATAACAAAACCAAATACAAAAATGAATAATTATTTTAAAAACATATGTAAACTGCAATAACCCTGGCTGGGAGTAAGACAAGAGGTCATGTGGACAAAAAACATAGAGGTCACAATATTCCCATTGTTTCCTGTAAATCTCCAGCTCATCTGTCAACTGTTAAAAGCTTTACAGCTTTACAATGCTGAGCAATTTTTACTTATCAAATCACCACCCTCTTTCTTTCTGCCCAGATAAAGCTAAAACTAAAGCTACATTTTTTTTTAATTGTGGGCTTCCACAATAATTATATTTTTTAAATATTTATGTTGAGGAGACTGGAGACCTGGTGAAGTGAGAAATGAGGAGAAAAGAGACAGAAAGTATGAAAAAAGAAAGAAAGAAAGAAAAGTTAGAAGGAAGAGTAACATTTGGGTTGAGGACAAAATGATTGAAATAAATAAAGGAAGAAAAAGAAAAACATGAAGGAAGCGAAAAGAAGAAAGATGAAGAAAGGATGTATGTATGTAATGAAAAAGGGCAATTGGGTTGAAGGAAAGACATAATGAAGAAAAGAAAAAATACTGTAAAAAAAAAAGAAAAAAAATCAATAACAGACTCAGCGAGAAAAAAAAAGTGGAAGGAAAATGACAGTTGGGTTGTAGATATAATGAAAGGAAAAAAACAAGAGAGAAAGAGAGTAATAAATAAACGAAAGTGATTTCTTAAAATGAATCAATAAGGCAGAACATGCAAAAGATCTGAGAACATCACCCCTTGGATACACTGTGTCTGACCCGAGCATTGGCTCGGCAGAAATGTTTATCACACTTTGGGCATTTATAAACTGAGGGAGTGCATTAAACCCAGGTGGTGTCAGTGCATGCTGATGGAAGGAGCAGCTCTGCTTTCCCAGCTTTATGCAGATTAGCACATGGGGTCAGGCAGCCTATACACTCTCCCTTACAGCCACCACATACTGATTAGTGATGTGTTGTTCATGAACGTGTCAGCTCTTTCTCTTCACTCTTTAGGGATATCAGTGAGCGTCGACTCGCATACATGAGCTGTTTTCTGTTTTGACAGCAATGCTGTTACTCATGCAGCACAGTTTCTTCAAAATATTTAATCTGTAAAATCTGCTTGTGTCGAAGGAATTTATCTCTTAAAGGGCACAACAACTCTACATTCACCTTGGTCTAGCAAGTCACTCAGGTATTACATTAGTGATTCGATAGGAATTTCTATTTCTATTAAACCTAATAACATCTTCTACTGTACTTGCAGCACATTTTCAACAAGAAACATCAGCTGCCCTGCCTCACACACATACAGTAGCTAAAAGTCACAAAAAAAAGCAGGGCACAATAAACCTACGCCCTCACCAGCAACAAACAGTCATTTATAGTTTGTCTTTTGTAGGAATGTAGTGACCTTTGTGTGCATGCACTGTACAGCGTTATTTTATCATTTAGATGAGAAACAATAGGAGCTAAATTGTATAGCATCTATTTACTGTAACTTATTAAACATAATTTAAATAAAGCACTAATCAGTGTAAAAAAGCTTTGTACAGTACTGTACTCACCAGCAGCACAGACAATGCTGAGTTGATAATATGATTGATGATTTTTGAGGTTGAACTAATTTTTGCAGTTTTTAAAAAAATGTTTTTTTAAATGAATCAAGAAGTGTTTTTGTGAATGTTTTTGAGTCACAAGGGTGTTAAAAAGCACAAACACGAAAATATTTTTTCAAAATTGATTGGGTTATATACATAAGTGCTAATTACGTATGATTTTTTTCTGTGGTTATTTCAGTATGCAATTCAGTATCAGTGGCGCCACGGTGGTTTAGTGGGTAGCACCTCTAGGTCCTGCGTTTGATTCCCGCATTGGGTCTGTGAGCATGTTTGCACGTTCTCCCTGTGCTTGGTGAGTTTCCTCTGGGTTCTCTGTTTTTTTCCATAGTCCAAAAACATGCAGTGTGAAAATGTTTACCGGAGGTCCTACCACGGTCGTGCAAATGGGAATAAAGACAATGGTCACCATTGGCCTCCACGTTCCCTAGTTCAACTACAGAGGTTTCTAGATAGATGGATGGAATTTAGTAACAACAATATTTATGTTGGCTGAGTTTTAATAAAGAATTATAGCAAACTCATGCTTAGATTGTGATTTTATAGACAGTAAAACAGAAAGTAATGGCAGCAAATTAGCTCAAGAAAAAAGTGTTGAGTTTTGGTGCACATAAAACCATTTGTAATTAATAAAGATCATGAGAACCATGATAGACAATACAAAAAATTTCAGATTACACCATCATCATCCTCCTCTACCAGTTTTAGCTTCACATTGATACTTGACAACAGCTTCCTATCATAGTCCAGGTATGCACCATTTAACCACCAGCTTTCCACACACAGGGTGTGCATCTCATGTCTCCTGTCTACAAATCACTCATGCTTTTTTTTGTACTATTATTTTTCTGATGCACCTCAGTGCTTATAGTAGGCCACATAGTTTTGTATATAAGTATATAACAAGGCTTTCAAACAAATCAAATACAGTGAAACCTTGGATTGCGAGTAACTTGGTCTACGAGTGTGTTGAAAGGCGAGCAAAATTTATAAATAAACTTTAACCAAGCAAGGTCTTCAGTACGAGTACTGTAGTATGCAAGCACTTTGTCTGCTGATCATGCGATTACAACTCACTGCGCTGTTGAACCGTTTCCCATGCTCAATCTCAGTGCGCGTGTGTCACACGTATAGTCAACATGGAATGAATCAAGTTTTTATTCTATCTTATGGGGGAAATATTGATATACAAGCACACTTCCAGGAACAAATCCAAGGTTCCACTGTAGTGTCCAAATCACATAATGTCTCATTTTACAGAATGTTTTGAGGACATTAATTGACACATATTGTATCTGTCATTTAATACTGATGCTAAGTGTCAAAATCATTGTCTTAAAATTAATGAAATAAAGGTGTATGATTGAAACTAAAGAAACTCATGCAACAAATTTGGTGCTTGTTGGTATTTACCACTTTTTTAATTGTATTTATTGTTTTTACTGAACTAAAAAAATCTCCGGTTAACTGTTACTCTGTCATAATGTCACTGTAATTGTGGCTCTACACTGTGCACATTCAGGTAAAATATATAGAAATTAATGGTTTCCTCACTTGCTAGTGTAAGCAAAGAGTTAGTTAATTAATGTTAATGTGTTGTGCCCATTAGTGCTTGTATGTAAAATTATGTTTCTACTGTTAATTAGAAGGTAGATTAAAATCTCATGAAAGCAATTCCATGAAAGCCGTACTAAAACAATCCCTGATGATTTACCAAAATTTTGTCCCAGTTGGGAATCTGAATCAAATGATCTGACACTTCAAATAGCTTAAATTCTTCTTATAAAACATTGGAGTCCCAGTGACCTTGTTCATAATCCACAGTTCCTGTACAGGGTTGCGGGAGGCCTAGAGCCTACCCCAGGAGTCTTGGATCACTAGGTGGGGTAGACCCTGGATAGTGTGCCAATCCATCACAGGACACACTCACACACACAGATTATAGGCAATTTGAAAATGCCAAGCATGGGGAGAACATGCAAACTCCACACACACAGACCTGCTATCCACTATGACACTGTGCCACCTACAGTATCTACATAGACAAAATAAATAATAATGTAACAACAAAAACAGCTCTCCATTAAAATATAACAATAACTTTTAAAAGGAGATTTTAAAGATTTTGTAAAGTGTAAAATGCATCTTCTCAATTGTTTCATCAGGAAATCAATATGTTATCCAAATGTTTATCATCTCATCCACGTCCGAGTCATCGTGTTCCAGAGAAAATATTTTCCGATCTGACATGCTTTGCTCTCAACAGGCCTCTCTGTTTAGTGCTGCATACAGGAAATCTTTCATCAAGTCCACAATAACAGAAGAAAAAAAATGAAGACTTCACACCGTGCCTCTCTCTGGTGTGCAGAAAGCAGCATTACGTGGCAGTTCATAATTCCACAATTGCACCCTGCAAAGAGTTAATACACACACAAATGCTAATGAAGTGAAACCCATCGCTCCCCCAGCGTAGGACGCCTGCTGTTTAATTACCTTTTAAAAAGTCGTTTCATAGTCGCACACAGGGAGCTGCGTTTTCAGGGGAACAATGACGAGCCTGTCGAGAGCTCAGAGGTTTGTCTTTCAAATCAAAGTCATGACAATGATGACGCCTTTTGGGAGACTGGGAAAACGTGTGTAAAGGCTTTCAGAACAGCAGGAGATGAGCTTGACGGCACTAACCTTTTCATGTTCTCTGCTTTCCAATGTTCTACTGCAGGGATTTTTCTTTTTTTTTTTACTTTTAACATCAAATAAGCTCAGATTCGATAATAATGAAGCACACCGGCGTAAACAGACAATGTAACATACAGTCTACATTTTATTTTAAGTTTTTTCACATTTTAAGTGAAAATGACCCTCATCTATGATATTGGTGTCTGCATGAAGCAATAAACATGCACATCTCTGCCCAGGTTTGCAGTTAAAGTGCCATCTAACTCTTTGTAATTGGTTGGAAAGTTGGATGTTGTCTGTAATGACCTCCCAGTTTAAGTTGCAGGAAGTTTCAGGTTGCTGTGGGAACCAGGACTGATGGTTGCCTTACACCTCCAATGTTGAGGGTTCGAGTCCCACCTCGAGCCTGTGCATGAAAATTGCATGCTCTCTGCAGCCTATCCCCAACCCCTGTACAGGGTAAGTGGTATAGAGAATGTGTGAGTGAATTGAGGTACTGTAAGAAGTGTTGGTAGAGAAAAGAAAGACTTATTTAAGGAAAAAATAAGAGTATAAGGAACAAGGGGAAGTGTGAAAAAAGAAATAAACAAATAAACAAATGCGGGTTGGAATAAAATCAGTAAGAAAAGAAAGGAAGAATTTTTAAAAATCAGAAAAGAAAATAATGAAAAAGAGGAAAATAAAGGGAGAAAAAGAAATTAAGTAAGAAAAAAAGATGAGAAAGAAAGAAGTTTATTACTTCAAGTGTAGTTGATGTGTAGTCAGTTCTGTTGACATTCTCAGAGTGAAGTTTTGTGGCTAATGCAGCTAGCTAATACGTTAGAGATGCTTCTAGTTGACAGATTAGCCTCATGAAAAATTAGCTAATTGCATCACAGTGACATTACCCATGTAGCTCCAGCATGAAACCTCAGACACAGAGCTGTCTCTGACTAACAGCTCATATGGCTATGTTTGAAGTAAAGTGAATGTTTGGCCATTCACATTCTTTTCTGGACTGTTCCTCTCAACATTCCTGCATCATGTGTGCTGTCATGGAGGACTGAGGGCCTGCAAAGTTCATGTCGTCTCAGGCCCCCTCGCTGTGCAGGAATGACTCAGTCCCGCTCGGCCATGTTTGTGGAGCGTTCAGAAGAAGCTCGTAGCTGTGTGGTAATGTCAACGCTAATGTTATGATTACTTGGGCCGAGGGCCTTTGATGACACGGTTAATGAGAAGTCTCGGGGTCCAGCCCAGCGGGGTGAAGTCCAGACCTCCCACATCAAACACGGTCTCCGCTGGCCAGCCGTCCACCCACGTTCCCCATCTCAGCACACTGCTCTGGAAAAATCACATTTCTCTGGAGAGATTCCCATTTCCCCAAGCCACAGGAGGATTCCAAGATGCACCACCACCACCAAGAAATTCTAAGAATAATGCTAACCATTATATCACATGATGCCAGATACCATAAGAGGTCAAAAGAAAAAGAGAGAGAATTAATGAAGGGATAAAAATGCAAAAATGACATTTAAATGTGTATTGGAGAGTGCAAATTAAAGATAAACTACTGATTTGTTAAGAGAAATAAAAGAAGAAAAAGAAGACAGCAAAGAAGTACTACAATTGTGTGTTTAATGTATAATGATGTCCAGTGAATACAGACCACATTGGGTTGTGGAAATGTTAATGCTGATAATCTGTTTGTTGCGGAAGGGATCTAATGGGATGGTCAGGATGCAGACAATGTGTGTGTGTGTGTCACAGTGATGTGTCTCACATGTCCTCTCATAGGAGCTGTCCACCCTTGGCCACGCTAAGCTCTACACAGGGATTCTTTGTTCCTACAGCCAGAAAAGTCAAGGAGCTGAGATAATGAGAGGGGATATGGAGGGGATGGAAGAAAATACCATGAAGAACAATTGGAGGTGATCTAAGCCTTCAATCAGCCTCTACAGATAAGCATGTCACTCTAAAGCACAGATCAACTCCCCATTAAACAAAAGCACATACACACATACAGTAGACACACAATCTACACACAAATCTATTCTCTGAGTGTGTAACACAATGCTGCTATCTATAATATTTCAAACTATATCTGTGTTTAAGTTGATATCTAAAAATTATAAAATCCCACTTTTCATTTTCAAAACAGAAACAAGTAATTATCTTAGTTTGAAAAGAAAATGAAAACAACAATAATAATAACAGGACCCTTACCAGGTAGTTACTAAGGGCCAGCACAAGTTCATTTTCATGATTCTAATTCCCCCGCCCAGCCCCACTTCAAATTCATACTTTTCATGCTCATAATCACATTACATGAAAGCATACATATCAGTGTCAGTGAGATAATGCCCTTTCTGGAACTCTAAAGCTACTCCTACTTATTTCTTTGTTTATATTTACTTATATTAGCTAAATATCTGTTCAGTCTCAGTAATGTTTATGTATTTGGTTACGTCCATAATAATACACAATAATACAGTGCTGATAATACAGCAGCACATGCTCACTGTGACCTTGACCGCCTGTTATGTTGTCTTATTTTTCTCCAGGCCTACTTTTTAAAGGTTTACTCAGCTTTGGAGTCACAGATGGCCTGTGTGATCAGAAAATTACTCTGAGAAAATATTATTGTAGGCCTGACCTTTGTTTGAAAGTGTTCCCATCCAGTGTTGGGGTGATTCCTGTAGCTCTGACCTCCCTGAGAAATTATCTATCTGATCAAAGCATTGCCATGAACTTCACAAAACCAACAAGACCAAGTGGGACCAATGTGCTTCATTATCCCGCCACACTCATATACAGAGCTAACACAAACAAACAACCCTTTAAATTTCACATCGTGAATTTAACTTTTTATGTGCTTAACTTGACAGAATGCTCATCACATACTATAATTAAACAACATACTGTATTAGCTTATGCCACCATTGTGCTGTGTTCTCATTTCTGATTGGTTAGACAGAAGGTCCAATGACAGGTTTATATTAATGCACTTGTTATTCTTTATTTTGTAAGAAGGAATTGAGGATGAACTACATAAAGAGATTTTTGTGCAATTGTTTAGATGACGGAGTGAGACTTATTTCTCAACATTAGTTTATAATCAAAGGTAACTGTAAGTGTCCAAGATGGAGGGCTTGTGATTTATTTATTTATTTATTTATTGATAAAGAAAAAAGACTGGAAAATTAATTACTTTTTATAGCTGTTGTAAAATAAGTGGAATAAAATAATAGTAATAATAACGCTGCTTGAATGTGCTACACCATTGGCACAAATTTAACTTAAGATCTGTCTCTGTAGACTTGATATATGTATCTTTGATTTGTTTGTATTGTCAGGGCTGTTAGCATGCCAGTAAACTGAAATTATTGTTCTGAGGAATTTAGCTGTACAGTACATGACAGAGCCTTATGCTGCAGTTACTGTACTTTGCCAACCAAGTCAGATATTTTTTTCACTTACTTTTGAAACAGATTGAATATTGTTGAATACATCCAAAAAGTAATATTCCACATCAAATATTTGTCATATTCAACGTAGGTTCCAAACCTTAACTTGCCTTCTAAATCTATTAATTAATTCTGAAATTGTTATGTGACAAAAATGTCCCAGAGTGTGATGACTAGTTCTTGTCACAAGGCCACCATACTGCCAGCACAACACGTTTATGCAGAGAGATAGTGTGGTGAAATGTTGTTTTATCATGGGACAGTTGCATACACACATGGTCACACTAAAATGTTAAATGTTTTCCCATTTATCCGAAAAATTTCACACCCATTCTCCATCGTCACAGGTGTCAACTCCATTGCATCGCTCCTCACTTCTCAAACATATTTCTCATTAGACTGAAGCTGACAGAAGTAATGCAGTGCTTTTTCAGAGTGACAGTAAAGACACTTTTCCTCCTTTTTTCTCTCTCATTATTATAACTTGTGTGGTTGTGTGATGACCCCTTGACATTTCTATAAGAATTCCTCCCCAAAAATATTTTGTCAATTGAAATGTGGGCTATTTTACTATAATTTATTCAATACACAATATGTTTTTTTTTTTTTTTGTACTTTTAATGAGTAGGGAGTTTGTGCTGATCTCTTTTCTCTGTCTTTCACAAGGCATTTATATGTCGCTTTTCTTTGCCCTTAACTTTAAAAATGTCCCCTTTTTGACATTGATAAATGGATTGTAATGTCTGGGGACATGAAAGAATCTGTTCTGTTTGTGCAAGGAGAAAAAAAACGTCCCCTATAGTTTGTATGAGTTTCTGCTCGAGTGAAGAACATCCGTCCACAAATTTACATCAAAGAGAAGTTTTAAATGGTGAATCTTTGGAAGTATATTTAATCACTCAGTATGAGAGTTGCTCAACTCCCCATGTACATGGGAGCATGCTTTTATATCATAGTGGGGATCAAATTTCCCCACAAGGATGAAAATATCTAACAGTTTCAAGCTTGTGGAGATAATTGGTTTATGAGAAAAACTTATTTATGTATTGAAAAAGTGTACCCCGGTAAATAAGCAAGTAAATAAATGAAAAAATAAATAAATAAATATTCACAAAGCACTTGCAAGTAAAACAGTATGTGAGCCTTTCTTTAAGTACTCTTCACTTTTCATATGCATGTCCATGAAGACAGAGAGCTTTCTTTTTTTTTTATTTTTTTAGGATTTTCTCCACTAGCTGTGGTTTATGTGATTGATCCACACACATGGTTGAAAGGGAGAGTGTATGAATGAGTCACAACAAATAAACTAATTTTGTGTGGGATTGGGCTAAATTTTAACAATGATTTTGCAAATGTTAAACTCATGGTTTGTTTTTGAAATGGTGAGTCACATTTAGGTTTAATATTTTATGCAATATATGTGGCATGTGCAATGCCTTTCAATTGCTTATAAGCCTGTTTAAATGCTTTGATACCATTATTGTTGTTATTGTTCCATACTGTATATATAAAACAATATAGAAAGCATAAGTATATTAATTCAATGTCATTTTATCTATAAATAGATAATAAGATATGGACATTAAAACACTCCAAACATTTATGTTATAATGCACTGTAACACATGACCTGGTATTGTACATGTCCTACAACACATAATTTCTGTTAATCAGACTGTACTCAACATCAGTGTACTGTACATAAAACATATCAGGGTTCAAGATCATTGATTTTTTGTTTATTCTTTTCAGATTCCAATTTAACACATGAACATCTTACATTGTCATATTAAAGTGGGAAAATCAGAGCAATGTACAGTATGAAATGCAAAATAATGCTGAATGCAAAATAAAACAAAATGTACTTGTAATATGCTACATATGAAACTCATCTAATAAAAAAAAACATGTATAACTATTCACATGTAATTATAGTTTTTCCATTATACTTTGCAAATGTATAATTAATGCATGATGCATTATAATATATGTTCACAACCTTGCAGACGGTAAAACCTAAGTACAGAGATATATAAAACCTAAGTATGCAGATATACAGAAATATACTTTTTTTTTAAAAATATATTATTCCATTCTTTCAATTTGGCAACAAGCTGTTTAACTATATTTCTTTATAAATAAAAAAGAAATCTCAATCAATCAATCAATCAATCAATAAATCAATCAATCAAGATTATTATTATTATTATTATTATTATTATTATTATTATTATTATTAATGTTGTTGTTGTTGTTGATGACATTAGTAATAGTAGTAGTAGTAGTAGTAATAGTAGTAGTGATGGTGGTGGTAAATGCGAAAATAAGGTTTCTTCCTGCAGACTGAAGGATTTAATTTTATTAAACGTTTAACAGTGTAGTTTTTTAAATCCTTCAGGACACTGATTGGTTTATTGTTCTGGTATTTATTGCCTCCTGCTGATGAATGTTGATTAAATTTAGCATGGAATGTCTGGGCCAAATATGTTCGAGTTCATCTGATAATAGTAGCCCATAGCATCTGTTTCATGTTAGCTTGTGGACCTAATTTATAAATGAGTATTCCTAATATGTAAAATAACATGGGCAGCAGTAAAATTATTAAGTTCTTAATTTTTATTTCTGTGGACTGTGTATAAACGTAATTTGATCACAAAAAATGCTTTAGATCAGCACTGGTTAAAAAATATTTTCTATCATCACTCAGTATGAGAGTATGCTGGTTAAATGTTTCACATAAGTAAAAAAGGGGGATATTTTTCATATAAGATTTTACTGCAGCCATATTAATACAGGTCAAACTCCAAGTATATGGAGTCGGAAGTTCTCAGTAATTCTGTATTTGTCCTATAGATGTCAGTGTAAGAAGTTGGTTGGTAGGTAGCAGTGCTGGAGACCTTGGGGGGGGGGGGGGGGGGGGGGGGGGGGGGGGGGGGGGGGGGGGGGGGGGGGGGGGGGGGGGGGGGGGGGGGG
>JAQQZT010000011.1:12717247-12730632 GCA_030068275.1 Clarias platycephalus | reverse complement strand
ATAAAACGTAATCAAATATACTACACCAGATATAATTGGATATTTAGGTTGCTGTGCACAAATTACAGAATAAATTTTATTTTTATGTCAAGCTATACATATTAAACATATTTCATTTTTTAAAGAACAAGGATATCTTAAAGATATTCAAAACACATAATTTATTCCATATAAAACAAAGATCATCAACATCATAATGGTCTAAAATATGGATCAAAGATTATATCATTTAAATAAAATCTGACACATTTGCATCAGGAATTTTGATATCAATTAATGTATATTATCAAAGTTAGAAGAAATAAAACCATATCAGAGTTTCGGCCAGACGGAACATCATTTGTTCAGTTGACACAGGTTACATCAAAAATAAATCTACAAATTCACATACATTTTCAGCATATTTAAAAATAAAACATACATTACTGTAGGTATAGTATATAATAAAATAATTATTATTTGATATGAATGAATACCTGATAGGTAAATATAATTATAACTTATTTTAGCAAATCTCTGTACAACTAGAGCTATCAAACTTTCAGATTTTTTTTTTAATACTGTTAACAATGATTTTTAAATTTAATCTGTATTTAAACCATTCTCATTTGTTGCCATGAACCATCAAAAGTGGATTAGGCTACTGTAATGTTGATTTAATTGTGACACACTTTGAATGTTAAATAACACCAGGAGTCATGATGCAGAGTTCCAGAGAGCCTGAAGGGTGCAGTTAAAGTCACGCTTAATGCGGTGAAGGCGTTAACAGATTGATTCCCTCTAATCTGTTCAGCTACACCAACAGTCAGCATGGGGCAGCCAAATTGTCTTCAGAGAGCCCGGTGTGCTGTGTGTTAACAAATTTCACGGCCATCTGTCACGCACAGTTAAACTTTGCACAGATTTGGTTATGGGAGGAGGCTGACCCAGACCCAAGACCCAGTGATGGGGATGGAGAGGCAGAAGGGCAGGACAGGAGAGGGTGGAGGTTGCTACACCAAGCTTCGTGGACCCCAAGTTCATTCAGCACCGTGCAGCCAGACTTTCTTCCTGGCTAATTATGTGGAAAACAGTAAAGACAATAAAGCATCTGGTGGTCTTTCTTCCCCCGTTTCGAATTTTTCTCAATATTGTGACAGGCTAATGCATTGTGTCCGGAACGCCCCTCCCAGCAGGAGCCTCCCTGAAAGCACCGGGTCAGAAGAGAGCAAATAGATGAATTTATAACTTAGCCTTTTCACATTAAAGAGGCGAGATTGTTTCTCTGGGACGTGCTCCGCCCCCTCCCACCCGTCCCCTCCACAGAGACTGGGAGCCTCGGTGAAAACATGTTTTGTCCGTGCCACCCAAACTGAGTCTGGCCTTCCTTATTCGGAGGAGGTTTGGGTCAGTGGTGTTGGCCCACCTCCCTTATTCCCCCAAAGCTCCTGGCACACAGCTGAAGAAAGGGGGTGAGAGACAATCTAATTCAATTGAAATCCAAGCTGAAGACAGAGAACAGGGGAAGAAAATGGAGGCAGATTCAGCACAGCAAAAAGAGTTCAACATTTAGCAACAAATTCCTTTTGCCTTTTTTTGTGATAATCATATGGATCACATATGTTTAATTCATGCATCACCTTCCTAAGTTATTATTATCACACAGACACACACACACATGCACACACACAGTACGAAGTGGGAAAAACAGCTACCAATCAACTTAGTAATAGTACTAGGAGTAGTTATAGTAGTATATTTAATATTATTTAGTAGGCTACATTGTCCTGGGTTTTCTCCCTATTTAAAAGCTACAGTATTTAAGTTACTGTCTAGGTTTTCATTTTTACTTTTTCATGCCTTATTTTATCTACTAATCATAACAATAAGCAGGTAAATCTATTTGTTTTTTTTATGTGCTACTGTCACCACACAAGTGATATATGAGGCAATTTGATTAGAATGATCTGATATCCTAATTTTTTGCTAATATAAAACAAATGAGCATGGTGTCACATGGAAGGGGCAACCACCCATAAAAGAAAGAGAAAAAGAGAGAATCTCTCGGCTCACCCTATCATATCCGAGTCATCACTGATCTTCAAGAGCCCTCCATTTCCCCTCTTTTCCCCTGTAATTAAATGTGCACTTCATTAATGTAAATTGGGGAGCTTTAATGCCCTTGTTGAAATTCTGAAGAAAGTGCTGTGGCCTCGCGAAATGCTCCAGCATCGTTGCAAATTAGATTAGAGAGCAAGAAAGGCAGTAAAATTAGAATGATAATGGTTGATATGGCTGCCTGACAGGCATGACTATTCAAGGATCAATGGGACACAGAATGCACGGTGAAGCCCACTCCGAGGCTGGAGACCCACGTCAGCCTGCAGATGTGCCTTTTGGAAGCACTTTAAATTAGTTTAATTTGGTAAATGGTAGGGATTTAGAAGCTCTTAGCCGGCCTGTAACAAGACAAGAATACATTGAAACATTTTGCCATTTATTTATTAGCATAAAATAAGATTGGGGTGATTTGCATTCCCAACAAGTCCAACCTTTTTATTTGCCTTTTTTTTTCATTCAGGATTTTCATCCATTTCTCAGGCTTTACAACCACTTTTCCCAAGCTGCTTTTCATACTGTTTAATCTATTTAAACTGCAGCTGATTTTATTCAAACAAATCTAGTCAAACACCAATTACAAGGTAATTTTGATTAAAAAGCTATAGTTGAGAAAAAGGCTAAGGGCAGTTCATTGCGACTGTCTAAAATTCTTTGTTTGGCTGCTCTCAGCGCATATCTGTCCAAACTCCTAAAGCTCACAGAAAATAATACGCAGTTTGGTTTATTAGACATGGAGTTTAGACCAGACAAAAAGCCTCAGACGTTTCTAAACACTTAGTGACATGGTGTGCGGAAACCGAATTTGTTGTCTCCGTCCGTTGATTTGGAGCCCCTTCTTCCTGTAATCTGACATCACTGAGTTAATAAGTTTACTCTCAGGGTAAATAAGCTAGCGTAGGCTAATCTGGAAGAGAAAGAGAGGAAAGGTTGGCGTGAGGGGAACACGAAGTGACTTTTAACCGCTTTGCTGGTTCAGCCACTTAGGGAAAGCAAAGAGAAGGATTAGTGAGGTAAGTGGTGGTGGAGAGGGGGGTGCACATTCACCAAAGCCCCGTGTGTGTGTGGGTGTGTATGTGTGTGGGTGGGCTTGGGTGTGAGACAGAGAGAGACAGAGAAAGAGAGAGAGAGAGAGACCCACAACATGTAATAATATCCTCTAGAAAGGATGGCATCTTGTTAACTTTACATGTTTGCCTTTATAAATATTAGAGAATATTAACTACAGCTATGTTGCTGCCTATTTGTGGTGATTCTGCAAGGAGAATATCACATGCAATGTGACGTATTATGGTCTAGTATGCATGCATGTAAGTCATGCATGCCACTAATATTTTAAATCTTTTTAATGTTTCGGATGCTAATAGATATTAAGACGCTAGTCTTAATGTTTGCATAACACACTAAAGAAAGTGGAAATATTGATACCATTGGTTAATGGGCTGCTCAAGAGTCAGCGGGGTGCACCATTAAATTTTAATCAAAGCACCCCTATAAAATTGAGAATAACAATGCATCATGATTTTCTAAAATAATTTTTAGGACTCTACTGTTACAGTTTGTTGTCAACCAAAAATGACAGATTTTGCTAATGGCGTAATTAATGGCCAGTATTCTTGATGATGTGACATTAGCAGTTAATAAAGTTAGCAGTCTGCATGCCAATGGGAAGAATTGGAAAAGAAAGAGTAGTTGTTGAATGGTTCAAGGTAGTTTTCGTACCAATCTGGTTCATGTGGCCGGTGGATGGAAGACAGAAATTGCATGACAGTTAAACTTTGCTATATATGGATTAAAAGCCCAAGTAAATTAAACATGAGTAAGGGTAGCTGATGTAGGTGTAGTTTGCTAAAGTTAGTTTCTGATGTAAAATCTGCTTCTAATGTTAATCTGCTTTCACAGTGCCAGTGTACTTTAAGTTGCTAGATAATGGCGTATACTTTCAGTTGTGTCATGCCAACATTGTAGAGTGGGTGGCTGTTTAGTTTGCAATATTTTACTAATAGTGTTAGCAAATCTAACATGATCACATTATTTTGCCTTTACACCTTAATAAACCCAACCTTAATGTTAATATCTCATTAACATTACCGAATCCTGCTAGACAAAAGGAGAGAACATCTCAGCAATAGGCTATGTTAAAAATACATAACCAAGTGGCAGTTATCTAATTCAGCAAAGTCAATGCCCAAAATTTTCTGTGTCTTATCCTATATTTACAGTAGATATATTTACAGTAAATTTAAATTTTACAAGACAACCAGGATCAGGTCAGGTGAGAGAGCTAGAAAGGTTAAAATGATGTTAACTCTCTGCATTGTCCAGAGCAACCCAATGTAGAAAAATGTTTATGAGTCGATATAAATTTGCATATAAACCTTTCATTAATTATAACTTCTTTGTTTGACTGTTAGGTTTTGGTTGACTGCAAAGAGAGAGAGAGAGAGAGAGAGAGAGAGAGAGAGAGAGAGAAGAAACAGGTGTGAAGAACACATAGTTATAGGTCTAATGCCCAGGCAGTTTTAGTGTTGGGCATATTGACTGCAGTGAACTCCACATTGATTTTACATAACTGAGCTGTGTATTGATACTCCAATGTGGTTTGTCCCTAATGACTTTTTTACATTTGTTTGCATCACGGATACTCAGTTTACTTGACCTATCACGTTATTATTATACACAACAATTGACAACAATAAAATGTTTGAATAATCATAAGGCATTAATCGATTTTTTATTTCTTTTAAAAAGTGTGGTGCAAAATAGGTTTAAAAACATATTAGATAATAAAATAATAATTACCATTAATAGCGAGGTATTAATAGCAAGACGCTATAAATGTTATATTGTCATTAGGGGCTGAGCTCCTCGAAAGGTCTAATTATAAAATTGCCCCTGATGGAGAGTATAAATTGGATGCTATAAAAGTTTGTTATTGTTAACTACCTTAGCCTCATAGGTGCAATGCAAAAGAAGCTAAATTTCAGATGTGGCTGATCGACTGCATTTTGAAGTAATTATATACATTTTTTAGCCAAATTGTTCTTTTAAAACAATCACAAACCCTGCACCACACACAGTGCTGCAGTGCCTGAGCTGTGTGAGGGTTCTAATGGTGTCCTTGTGCTCAGGTAAAGTGGACGACCAGCAGAAAGCTAATGAGGATCCAGCAGCCAGTGGATGGTCTATAATTAATCAGCTTTTCTCCTGTGATTATGGTGTCCATCTACAAGAGATGCTGCTGTTCACACCTACAGAAGGAAGGACTTCAACTAGACACTGAGGTAAATGTTCAATTGATTGGTCAATTGTTGAGCGTATCACATTCCTCTAGGTAAAAAGAGATCTTTTAATATAAATGTTAACAGGCAGAGGATACGAGTGGATCCATAATACTCTAAGTAGACTTGTGCATTGCTTTCTATCTGCTCTTCCTCCCTCCCTTTCTCCCTTCTTCTAGACACTATTTGGCAACGATGCATGTCCTCGATGGAGCAGGATCAATGTTAAAAAGTGGAATTAGTCATTCTAAATCATGTAGCCATGGTCGAAGAGATGGCCTCCGAAAATCATTAGGCAATCATGTATTCTTATTGATTTATTCAAAATACCTGGAGGGAAAGCAGATTAAAGAGAGGCTAAAAGGAAGCTAATGCTGATTAAATGGCTCGGAGATAGGAGGTCCTTAGGGTGTGTTTTTGCCCTAATCAGTAGGAAACAATACTGGCGCAATAGCTGGCCCAAAGCAGGTCTATTAAGGGCCCTTTACTTGACATATTTATGTATTTCAAATAATGTGGAGCACATTAAAGCCAGTTCACTCACAGCACCTTCACCACTGAGCGGTAAACATCTGACAAACTGAGGATGAAGTGAACGATTCTGGAGCCCCATGGGTGTCCTGGTGTAAATTACAACTTTAATACAAGACACTCAACCAATTTTACTGCTGGATTGTATCTATCATCAAAAGCACTGTATTTCCAATATCCCACCACTTTTTTTTGTAAATTAAATTAAATTAAATTAAATTAAAATAAATTAATATATTTTTTGATGATGATGATGATGATATTTATTTATTTATTTATTTATTTTTAAAGGCAGCACAATAGCTTAATGATTAGCCTTATTCTCTCAAATGTCAAACGTATGGGGCTTGAATCTAGAATCTCCCTTTCTGTCTGCATGTGGAGTTTACATGTGGTCCACCTACTTTAAGGGTGTTCTGCCTTCCTCTCAAAGTCCAAAGACCTGCAGTGTGGTCAGTGCCCTGCCATGGTTGGCACCTCATTTAGTGTGTACTCTGCCTTGCACCCTAGGTTCCCTGAGAAAGGCTATAGGCTGGCCATAAATCAAAACTGGATAAGGGTTACAGATGGCTGAATGTGTAATTTTTAAGTAAATGACCCTTAATAGACAGCAGAATTAATCACAGATTTGATTTTATATTACAGAATGAAATTTTAAAAATTCACATATTTTGTGTTTTTTGCCACTTTTCTAGTTTACTGATTACTTTGTTTATAAAGTTTATTAATTACCTTGTCTGTAATTGTGTTTTTTTAATAAATTATAAGTTATGAAAAAGATAATGAAAAAGTTTTAATTAGTTAATAGCTAATTAATTTACTTTTTTTTATTGCTAATCATTTACCCAACCATCCAAATATCAGATTCTGATTTTAATGCATTTGTGAAATATCATTTAAAAGAAATCCTTTTAAATCCTTTTCTTTCCTCTTTGTCTTGTGCTGAGGAAGAAAATGATTGATATTCAAGATGGGGCTATGACTGTTTTAGTTTCATAGCGTATATACAGACAGTGACAACAGTATGTATAGTATTGTGTGTTATACAGAGTCAAACCCTCATCGGCATTTCTGTGTGAGGCACAAAATTACCTCACAAGGTTGACTAATGTGACACATGTACATTTACTTCACCATGCTAAACTTAAGGATATGTTTCCATTTCGTGTAGTAGCTCCAGTGCAAAATTAAGAAGGTTTAGATAGCAAACATGTCTTGGTTGATCAACTACATGATGAAAAGCATTGTAAAGCCAAGATTGCCTTGAATATATAGGAAAGAAACACTATTTAATACAATGCTGGCTTAACCATTCAATGAAACTCAGGGCAATAAGGACTGGGAGAATTAGACCAGTACACTGTTGAGACAATGTTCATTTTGATATTGTCAGATGAAGATGGAAATGGTAGACTCTTTTCTATACTGATCAAATATTACCAAACTACATCGTGCAGTTCAGCTGGACTTATACACATATATGTGCATGTGTAATGAGGTGCATTTTATTTACAGCTCAAACACAGTGGCTCCCCGTGAACCCCGCTTTGTTAAATCAGCCTCTTCTTAGCTAAATTTATTGCCATTTAAACATGACAAAAAGGCCATAGAGGTGGTCATTACAATAATCCATCATGTCTACAACTGCTGGCCTGTATGCTCCTAAATTCAATCTAAAAAGGGTCAACCGACCAATTTTTTTTTTCTCTTTTTCTCCCTGTATCACATTGCTGTCTTTCAGTGTTGTTAGTTCAAAATCCTAGAAATCCTGCCAATGAAGTATTTATGTATATTACTCTCAGAAAATAAGGGAACTAAACTACACATTATCTTTTTACTTATGTGGAAATCTTCAGTATTTGCCCTATGTTTATTTTAAATAGAAAAGCAGATGTTGTTTATCTTTAAAAATAAAAGGTAATTATTGTCTAATTCATTTTTAGACACAGATTAAAGATTTTTTTTTTTATTTAAGTAAAGGTATGATTTCAACAGCAAAGAAAGGTTGTTATTATTGAAAATATTATTATTGTTGTTGTTGTTGTTGTTGTTATTATTAGTATTATTATTATAATTATTATTATTCTTGTTGTTGTTTGTTGTTGTTTATTTGCTTTTGCATAAAGATTCATGTAGTCCTCCAGATTATATGTTGTGTAATACATTACAATTCACACTGAATGATCCCTTCATCTTTTTAGAACTGTAAGGAACCTACAGATGGAGTAAATCAGCAGCTCTCACCCTCTCGCCTCATTGATTATCCACCTAGTAAAGAGCCCAGAGCGCTCAATTCTGCCATCGACGTGGGCTGCAGAGGCGGAGGAGCATCTCAGACCTCCGTGAACGAGCTTTTTATTTTGTGTGTTTGTGCTGAAGGCGTATCGATTTCAGTGCGACTCAAGCAGTCGATCTCCAGCATAACCAGGCTGCATCAAATCCTGTTTTTAACGCACACACATTTAAAATGACACAGTGTACGAGTTCCACCTCAATTTTCTTCAAAGTTGAATTGACTTTTTTGTGTGTTTTTCTCTGCCTATTCATCAGGGCTCGGTGTGTGAGCTGGGTGAGAGGTGTAGGAGGGAAAATAGATAAATGACAGGAGCCTAGTGATGAACTGGATTCCCTCACTAAACAAGAGTTTGACAAATTAAATAACTTTCAAGGATGAAAACCATATTTAGGGAACAATCCAAGGTCTATTAGTGTATGTAAATGCACTAATAAACAGGATTTTTCATACAGCTGCAGCATTAAAAAAATTTTTTTTTTTTTGCTGTTGCTACATTGATATGTAAGACACTAAAATATTAGCTTTTTCAGCTAAACCAAATAAAATTTAATGTTCGCTGCATGCACAATCCACATTGGCTGTTACTTTTATGTTATTTCCTTAATATGAACTTTTGAATACTGAATGAATCCAGTAGATTCATTCCATTTTTTCAAAAGACCTGCTCAGATCTTTTGTGAACAAATTCTGTTTTTACTCTCTGCATGCTCATATTTCCTCATTATTTGTCATATATTGTATTCTCTGCACAAAACTGTTTCCATTCTATTGTTTCGTAAAGTTGTATTATACCTGAAAAGGAAGAAATGAGTAAGATGTCAATGGCTGTATTTAGCTTAGATGGAGATGTGTGATTTGGAGCAATAGTCAAACAGAGTTGAAGACAGACCTCATTTCAGAGAGGGACACTTGTTGAAACACAGCTGTTTAAATATGGAACTGCTTCACCTCTAGTGCACTTCTTTAACAATATGGTCTTGCTTGATTTGGGCTCTGTTAAACTATTTAACTGTGTAACTGTGTAACTGTTTAACCATGCCATCCACACCTGTTAAATCATAATTACTGTTATCACAGCATCATCACAGAGCAATGTACATAGGGCTCTGCTCAGTTATTGGTAATTAAGTAAAAGTCTAGCATGTTGTTTCAGGAAAATAATAAGGAATGGAGTAGTGTGAAGCAGAATTATTCTTACCAATCCAAAGTCAATTACTTTAAGATATCTGCAGGTCCTTAACTCTTATACAACAGATTCTCACCAGTTAGGAAAGAATACAAGTGTTCCATGGTTATATCAATAAACCAGCAGGATTTGTGCACTTTTACTGCCAGTATTTCTGAAAAGCCTGAAAAACAAGACAAGAAATATTTTGTTTTATATTCCTTTTTTTTTGTTATTCAAAAACTGAAATCTGTGATATTTGTGTATATTTATTTCTACTCTAACTTCTAGCATAATTTTCAAAGTTTGCCTATACTACAATATGTGGATTCATATGCATCCCCCTATATGCGGGTTTTTCCTAAACTCTTGCCAAAGTTGGATGGACAGAATTGTTTAGAAGTCTTGCATGCAGTAGAATTAAGAGCGAGGATGATAAAGACATAGCTTGCCAAGGTTGGTGTGGAAGACCTTAACTGGTCTGCACAGAGCCCTGACCTCAACCGCACTGATTACTTCTTCAGGACTCCTGGAACACTGACTATACATCAGGCCTTCTCAGCCAACATACAACCCCAAATCAGAAAAAGTTGGGACAGTATGGAAAACGCAAATAAAAAAAGAAAATAATGATTTCTAAATTTGAACAGTGACCATTGTTAAAAGCGCTATATAAATAAAATTGAATTGAATTGAATTGAATAAATTTACCTTGACTTGTATTTTATTGCAGACAATATGAACACAAAATATTTAATGTTTTGTCTGGTCAACTTCATTTCATTTGTAAATATACATCCTTTCCTGTCATTCAGACCTGCAACACATTCCAAAAAAGGTTGGGACAAGAGCAATATAAGGCTAGTAATCAGGTAAATTGGTTAAATAATGATGTGATTTCAAACAGGTGATTGTAATTATGCTTTGGTACAAAAGAAGCATCCAAGAAAGGTCTAGTCCTTTAGGAGCAAAGATGGGCAGAGGATCGCCAATTTGCCAACAAATACGTGACAAAATTACTGAAATGTTTAAAAACAATGTTCCTCTAAGAAAGATAGGAAGACATTTGGATATTTCACCTTTAACAGTACATAACATAATTAAAAGAATCAAGGAATCTGGAGGAATTTCAGTGCATAAAGGACAAGGGTGCAAGCCTAAGCTGAACAACCGTGATCTCCGATCCCTCGGGCGGCACTGCATGAAGAATCGTCATTCATATATAAGCGATATGACCAAATGGGCTCAGGACTACTTTGGCAAACCTTGTCATGTACCACAATACATAGTTACATCCACAAATGCCAGTTAAACCTGTACAGTGCCGGGCCCCCGAGTGGCGCAGTGGTAAAGTGGTCGTAGTAGCCTTAATGTAGGAGCCCCCTAGTGATGGGGAGGAATTGGACACAACAAAATTAGGGTGAAAATCAGGATCCAAGCCCCCCCCCCCCCAAAAAAATAAACTGTACTGTGCCAAATCAGTTGATGAATCTTTTTGTCTAGTATCTTTTGGGAGAAATGGACGCTGTGTGCTCCGGACCAAAGAAGAAAAGGATCATCCAGACTGTTATCAGCAACAAAAGCCAGGGTCTGTCATGGTATGGGGTTGTGTCAGTGCCCTTGGCAAAGGTAACTTGCACTTCTATGATGGCACCATTAATGCTGAAAAGTACATAGAGATTTTGGAGCACAATATGCTGCTGTCAAGAAGACATCTTTTCCAGGGACGCCCATGCATATTTCAACAAGACAAGGCAAAACCACATTCTGCACACATTACAAGTCCTGGCTGTGGAGGAAGAAGATACAGGCACTTGACTGGCCTGCCTGCAGTCCCGACCTGTCTCCAATAGAGAATGTGTGGCGCATTTTGAAGCGCTACATGCGACAACGAAGACCCTATACGGTTGTCCACCTTAAGACTTGTTTGTAGGAAGAATGGGACAAAATTACACCTGGAACACTTCATCACTTGGAGTCTTCAGTCCCTAAACGCCTTTTAAGTGTTGTGAAAAGGAATGGCAACATTACAAAGTGATAAATGCTTTACAGTTCAACTTTTTTTGAAACGTGTTGCAAGAACCAACATTGGAATACGTTAAATAATGTGCTGTTGTATTGTCTGCAATGAAATACAAGTCAAATTAAATTTAGAAATCACTACTTTCTTTTTTAATTTGCGTTTTCCATACTGTCCCAACTTTTTCTGATTTTGGGGTTGTAAATGCCTGACTTCACTAATGCTCCTGTGGCAGAGAAGGCACATATACTCATAAGCATATTCCAAAACATGATCCAAATTCAGTGAAAAACAGATCCAAAAAACAGACATTATAATATATTTGTTTAAACTTACAAATATGTATATTTTTGTTAATATTTATAAGTGCAAAGTCAAAAAACACTATTTGTGTACAATTTTATTGGATAGATTCACAACTATATAATGTATAATAAGTATATGATGCCTTCAGACTGACCTATGTCAAAAATGTTACCTATTACCTATACCTGTTACAAAGTCCGAACACTAAAGACTCCTACCATAAATGTTTCCTTACAGAACACATCATTATATGAGCAATTACATGCAGTTTTAAATACATTTATAGTATGTCAATTGTCCCACATAAGTGCCCTGTAAATTAGCTGTTACAATATCAATCGTAATCAAGACACTTAAACTACTAATATAACAGTTAGATTACTAATATAAGCAGATTAATAAAATGATTTCCAGCTGAACTATTGCAGCATAAGATTTGTTGTTCTCGAAAATTAATCAGCACATTCTATATGATAAAACTAAAATGGGGCAATGGGAAAATGCTGCTTTTCCAAAAGGTGAGGTCATTATGATAAACCAGTAACAGAATGCTATATCTAAACCAGACTCCAAAGTTTACCTTTAAAAGTTTAGCAAATTTGTCTTTAGACAATTTATCACACTTTTGAATTAACAGCCTTGGAACAGTCATCTGATAGAGCTATTGTCTTGTGAGAAGCAGCACATTTGTGTGATGTTTAATAGGCTGCTGGTCGATGCGTCCTGTGTACGGAGTTACAAGCCTTATTCACTCTTATCTTTTCCTGCACTAGTCATTCACTAGAATCTGCTCACCTGCTCATAAAGTTTTCTCTCACACTCACTCATTCACTTTCATACTTCTTTTCTCTCTCACTCTCTCTCTCTCTCTCTCTCTCTCTCTCTCTCTTTCACACACACACACACACACACACACACACACACACAACCACACGCACACACGACAAATAAACATGTATGTGACTGATTAATTTAATTAAACAGATTTTTTTAATATAAACCTGCTAAACTAAAACAGCTGTTGGTGAAGAAAATCAGTCTATCTCCCTTGTGACAGACTGAGAGCCTGAGATTTAGGCAAACAGTCTATAAGAACATGGAAATGAAGTAGCCTGTGCCAACACACCAGCACTTTCCCTTTATCATGAATAAATATTAGCAGTTCTCACCATCCAACTTTTCACAAAAGTCCTGGCCAGTGTTGCATTCCTGCTTCCTGTCGCTACACCAAGCATCTTTAGGCTATAAAACTCCTGCAGCAGAGACGGACCAGATTTTTATCAAAGGACAGGTTAGGTGGTAAACACAAAGTCATTAACCTCTGACCCTGATGAATTGGAGGCCCCAGGAAAATGCTGCTTTGCCATCTGATTGTTTGGGAAAGGAATTCCCAAGAGTCATGGAGGTGTCAGGAAAAAATGGTGTCATTTAATAGATTTTAGCACCAGCCAACACTGACAGTTGTTAATCTGCAGAGATCTCTGTTAGTTATTTCTGATATACTGTGTAGATCCAATTTGAATACGATCTCCATTTGGGTGAAGAACCACATTTGGCAACTAACAAGTGTCAGAATCAACACATCAAGAAAAATATATATATTTGTAGACAATACAGTTTTTCTCGATTGCTTAAACACATTTGCCCACTCTGACATCACATTTTCAAAACAGTTAACACACAGGATAA
>JAQQZT010000011.1:12705106-12717147 GCA_030068275.1 Clarias platycephalus | reverse complement strand
GTGAAAAATGTGTGAAACAAATGAAAAAGTGTTAAGGCATTTGAAAGAGAAGATTTCTCCTGTGCTAAGAATGTGATGATGAAGATCAAGTGAATCCCAGTTTCACTGAGTGTGTCTTAGCAAATGAGAAAAACTGTAATAGATAAATAGATTAATTATTACTACCCTAGTGAGGATATATGGTAACTGGATTGACCATAATTTGCATGTATAGAAATAATAAAAATGTTCCAAAAAATAATAATAATAATCATGGAAGGGGAATGAAATGAGGTAAGGTCTTTATCAGACCAATATGTTGAGTAGTCTGTGGTTTGTATCTATTCATGAACCTGGTCAACTTGCCCTGGATCCTGTATAGTCTTATTTCATATGAAAGGAATGTAGTCAGCCCATGGGAGCTGTAAGAGTGACCTTACTTGATGTTGCAGGCCTTTTCTTCTCCAAATGGTGTAGATGGTGGCAGAGAAACATCACTGAGAAAGAGAGCAGCTTTTGTATTGAACAGAGATGTGATATATCATAATACTTTGTATGACAAACCTGTTTCAAACAGTTGAGAGTGTGCGTGCTCCTTAGGATGTAGAGAAAATGTTGTACCTGCGTCAATAAACATGAGGAGTTTAGGGATCATGACAAATTATATGCCTGCGCAAAGACTTTTCTGACACTTTCCACACCTTCACCATCAATATAGTGAGGGATGTTAGGTCATAACTATATCTTTACTTTTAGAGAGCATTGTGAGTGGAAGCATTGTCTTTGTATTTGATGTTGCTTCCTGTGATCATTTTTGTTTGATGACACACTAATGTAGAATAAATCATCAAAAAAAGAAAAAAAAAATTTCCCAGAAGTGCCAACATTTTTCAATTAAAATCCTATTGTTGTTCATAACAGTAAGGAAAATATCTGTCCAGTCATCCGGGTAAAGCTATCTGGAAGTTGAATCATGTTAACTGGACTTCTTTCTTGTAGGTAAATACATTTCACTACTCCTCCAAGTAGCTTCTTCAGTCTAAAGTAAGTTGGTCTATCCATCCATCCATCCATCCATCCATCCATCCATCCATCCAGGAACCTCTGTAATCCAACGAGCAACTGTGGAAGCCAATGGTGACCATTTGCATTATTTATTTGTACAACCATGGTAGGACCCCCGCTCATTCACACACTATAGGCAATGTGGGAGTGCCAATAAGCCTAATCTGCATATCTTTGGACTGTGGGAGGAAACAGGAGAACCCGGAGGAAACCCACCAAGCACTGGGAGAACATACAAACTCCATGCGCACAGACCCAATGCGGGAATCGAAGCCAGCACCTGAAGGTGCAAGGCGGCAGTGTTAAAGGTAAGTTGGTAAGTTCCACATATTTGAGTCCTCCAGGGTCAAAGGGTCCTCCCCTGTCTGAAAAGGCTCTGTCTAAAAAAAATAAGGAACATGTTTCCTTTTTTTCATGCCATTGTAAATATAATGCATGAAGTAAAACATTTGGCTTGAATATTATGGAGTTTTGTAGAGAAAACATTGTGTGTAAAAGTGAATAAGTGAGTGTGAGAGAAGACCCCCTGAGCAGGTGAGTAGTTTCAAGTCAATCACTGGTGCAGGAACAGATAAGAGAGATCGCGGCTTGTAACTTTGTACACATGGCCTCATCGACCAGCAGCCTCTTAAATGACATACAAATGCATTGTTTCTCACAAGAAGATAGCTGTATCAGACGCCTGTTCCGAGGCTGTTACTTCAAAAGTGTAATAAATTTGTAGAGCAAATTTGCTCTACTTTTGGAAGTAAACTTCTATTACTGGTTTATCATACTGACCTTTCCTTTTAAAAAAGTTGTGTTTTCTCATTTTCACATTTTAGTTTTAGCATATAGAATGTGCTGATTAATATTCCACAACAACTAATCTTATACTGTAATAGTTCATTTTATTAATCCACTTATATTTGTAGTCTAATTGTTATATTAGTAGTCAAAGCATTAACATTACAATTTTTATTGTAAAAGCAAATTTATGGGGGACACTTGGTTTATAAATGCATGTAACTGCTCTGATCTTATCTGCTAGAAAGCAATTATTTAATATGTAGAAGTCTCCAGTGTTAGAACTTTGTAAGAGGTAAAGATGTTATAACTTTTCTGACATGGGTAAGTCTTTGGGAGTTTACACTCTGCAGTTCCCTGGAAAAATGTTGGCTTATTTATGTACAGAGAAAAAAGTAGAGGCTGGTGAGGGAATGGCCCTTAATCAAGCCTCATGAGGACTTTATCCTATTTTTTAACTTAGTTTTAATTTTTATTTAAATAAGCATTTTTTTGGTGGGGGTAATTTAATATAATTCATATACTTGAGAATATATCCAATAAACCTTTACACACATAATGTCTTTGACTTTGTACTTTTTTGCTTGTATGTTTGTTTTTTCCATGGGCACTTTAAATCTACTGCATGAAGAAAAAATGCATGAAGTAAAAAAAATATATAATAATAAAAATCATGTATGAAGTAAAACATTTGGCTTGAATATTGTGGGTCTTTTTTTTTTTTTTTTAGAGGAGGAACATACCCTGCATGTTGCCGACAAAAGCAGCAGACAGGAGCGAGACACTATAGTAGAACATGAAGAGACAATAAGCAGCGTGTCTATGTGATTGGCATTTAGACGTGACCCAAACAGCCAGACATTTCAGGAGCTGATTTGAGGCGGCGTCTCTGGTGCCACAGTGATTTCTCCTTCACGCTCAGCTCTAAATGGTTTCACAGTCAGAAGGAGTGTGTGTGTGTGTGTGTGTGTGAGTGTGTGTGTGTGTGGGAATAAACTTCACTCTCCAATCCCCTGGCCCATTTAAACAGCAGATAAAAAGGTGCACCGACAGGCAATGACATGTTACTCCTCCTTCTTTTGGCTGATAAACAAAGCGCCAAATATCCAGTGGATTTTTTGACACCCACTTTTCGCCTGCCACTCCACATAAAGAACACCGTGTAGATTTTCACATGTAGATTTGCTGAGTGATGCTCACAGTTTTGAGAATTCTTTCAGAAGAAAAGAGTGGACGCATGCTCAGGAAATCATTAGAAGTGGTACAATGACATCAGGAAATAATTTGCATACCCATTAAATCATCATGATAATTTGCATATCGAAATAAATTGCAAGAGTAAAAGCATATAATAAAAATAGAATAGATCAATAAAACAGAAACAAAAAAATAAACTAAATTAGAATAGAAAATAATATCTAATTATTAGGAGAGTAATAGGACAGTTTACAGGAGAGGTTACAATAAAGAAAGAAAGGGGCAGGGGGACAAATAAAGGATATCAGTGAATGATCAATGAGAACAGCAGTAAGCAGTAATGCTCACACATTAAAAAGTTCTAAAAATTTCCCAAAAACTGTACAGAAAGTCACTACATTAGTGACGCTGGATGCTTGTCCATGGGTGAACATCCCCTTTCGATTGTTATCATGTGACATCATGTGGCATCATAGTCAAAGTGTTGCTCAAGTTATTTGTGACCGACCAACTGATTTTAACATACTGTAATTCCCTCCCCTGTTCTCTTCAAAATATGGACTTTCTTACAAATCAGTCTTTAATGAGCCTCCATTACACACACACACACACACACACACAGAGGATTTATTGCAGTCTCAACTGATGAAATTTCTTATTGCATTAAAGGAGCAGTAATCATTATAGAACATGATTAAATATGTCTCCATCTATTGACTCAGGGCTGTTTATGCATTTCTGCATTTGTTTGGTCAATAGTGTGATGTAAATGATGTAATTAATTATAGATGTTGGTGTCGGCTCATTGATGAGAGAAACGCCTCCAGTGTGACGGATGTTCAAGGAGGGATTGGAGTTGTTCTGGGAATTCAGCTGTACCCAGATCCATTTCTTCATTTACATCACTCTCTCGTTCCTCCTCCCTGTTTTTTAACTTCTTGCCATCACGACTGATAGACTTGTGTCAGTACACTTGTCGCCTCAGACTGAGAAACAGTGACGGTGGACAGATATGAGACATGGAAGAGAGGGCAGGCGTCACAGGGGACACAGCTCTCGTTTAGAAATGAATGTGTTTCGAATGAAGCTCAGTGGGATCAGACAACTGTTCCGATACATCCTCCTCAAATATCCACAGCCATCAGTAAAATATGTGTGTCTGTGTATATACTGTATTATATTATATTATATTATATTATATTATATTATATTATATTATATTATATTATATTATATTATATTATAGTATAGTATATTATAGTATATTATAGTATTTTGTAGTATAGTATAGTATTTTATAGTATATTAAGAATAACTGGCACTTACAAAGCTATTTGTGAAAGAAAGAAAGAAAGAAAGAAAGAAAGAAAGAAAGAAAGAAATGACAGCAAAAAAAAGAGAGAAAAATGAAATTACTAATAAAAAGGTGCAGTAAACAAAAAACAATTAATGTAAGTTAAAAAAACAAAAGAGGGAACAAGAGAGGGAAGAAGACAGGGATGATTAGAAAAAAATGAAAGTACACATTATTCACTGTGTGAAGTTACCCCAAGTAGGACATAAAGGGATAAAGGGACATATGATTGGTTGGCTGTTGCAACACCAATTATGACATCATCATCTGGCAGTTGGAATATTCCAGCATTTAGACTGCAAGTCTTAAACTTAATGATTTTAAACAGTTCATAAAACAAATGAATAAAGCCAGTAAGAAACACATAGTAAATGGTCATTCATCATTTTAGAATTTCTGTCTTGTCTGTATAGATTTTAAAAAAATAATAATTTAATGCAGAATAAGGAGCAGAAAAAATGTGATCAGAGTCATTGCACAGCTCCAGAACACACATATTAAAAGCAAAGTACAATTAGGACTGATCAATGAGCTGAACTCATCCTGCGCTTGCTTTCCTGCCTGGAGGATTAAGTGCTATTGGAAAATTGAGTTTGTCCACATGCCGAATATCACGTGTCTATCCTCATCCGCCGACTTCTCCATGACCAGCTCCTTCTCTAAAAGGTCGGCATGTGGTCTCGCTAGGAGGTCAGAGGTTACACAGAGTGCCTCGTCAAGCTCAAGGGAAGTAATTTCCATTTTAATGTCACGCTCCTAATCTGTCAGGGATGCAATGTACACGACACGAAGGCATTAAGCAAGCTTCATCTATCACCCAGCCTGTGTGCTTTCACTGCTCTAATAGTCACCACAGCTCTCTGTATCTCACTGTCCATCAACTCGAGGGTTAGAATAGCTGAAGCTGGAAGACTGTAGCTCTCACTGACAGTGTGGAACATCTAGTTGTCTTCATCCTTATTCTCTTTCTAATTGTAATCCTTATCTTCTGTGCTTCTCTTCACAGGGGGACTGAGAAAAGTACCCCATCCACTTAGCCGTGTGCCAATAATCTGCTTATTCACTACTCTGGTAATAGATTGACATCCTGATATGTCTCTCTATCCTTAATCATTATTATCACCCAACCAGAAATGTGAAATATACATGCATTTAATTAAATAAAAATTTGAAATTGTTTTTAAACAATTTTATTTGTACAGTGTTTTTAACATTTTAATTTATTACATTTCAGTGAGAAAGCAACAAGTGACAGCAGCTAGAATTTCCTGAGGAAAGAACCCTTGGGAGGAACCAGAATCAAAAGGGAATTCATCCTCATCTTGGTGATATTAAATTGTGCATTTGTAAATAATGTCTGCTCTATAGCGTATCAATTTATGAACAACTTACAGATATGAGCGTCAGAGTCTTTTCTGAATTTATTAACATTTTAATTAAACTTAATTTTGTTGAAGTTATCAGCTGTTCAGTGGGTGAGTGCTATTTTCCAGCAGCTAAGGCTCTAGGTTGTTGATTTGAGGATCTTAGGATTTAGGTTCGAGCCCTGCAGTCTGTGGGTTGCCACACCCTATACTGCCCAGCCACTGGATGCAGTGCCAGTCCCAAGCCTGGATAAAATGGGAGAGTTGCATCCGGAAGGGCAGCCGGCCTTGCTTGACGGAAGCATCCAAAAGAAAGTTTATCTTCTACAAACTTTTTGCCGCAACTGCAGACCTATGACTATACCATATACATCCCACTTAGGGTTTCTTTGGTTGTCTTTCTGTGTGTGAAAAAAAAAGTAAGAGTTGAAACATTCAATATCAGCAACCCTTTTTGGAACCATTGTTTATCCAGGAATCTCTTACAGAATCTTAAAACCATCAGTTAAACTTGTGCTATAGTGTTGTCTTACGTTTTTGGAACCCATATTGGTACTTCCAAGAAACCTTAAAGATTCTACATAGATCTGTACCACAACTCGCCCTCTCTGTGTTCCATCGAGGTTACAATTCTCAATTATTGATAAACAATAAAATGTTTTAAAATGTAATGAATAGAATAAAGTAAACTTTGCAAAAAAGTTTAGGTTTTGAGGTTTATTTTAAGAAGTTTTTTTTTTTTAATGTCCAACAGGAACCAGACTTCTAGTTATTGAGAATAAAATGAGCAACAAGTTTGAGTTTGTATCACACATACACAGTTAACAATCTTAAAAACTCCTTAAAAAGATCTTTCAAGGGTCCTCAAAGGGTTATTTAGATAATTAAGGGCTCTTAGTTGCCAAACAAGAACAGTTAAGGGTTCTATATTGCAAAGAGTGTACATCATATAAAGAACATTTTAACTGTAAGCTAATTTAATCCTTAAAGTATCTAAATGGTACTTGGGTTCTTGCCTTACAGAAAGAGGACTTTATCAAAAAATGTTGATGAAAGAAAATTGAAATGCGGGGTGGGGTAAATAAAAAATAATTACTTGGAACTATTTCTTATACAGAAATGATCCTGTTGAGAGGTTCTGCATTGAAATTTTAATCGTTCCTCTGTAAAACTCTTAAGCGTGTACTACACATAATCTACCCATATTCCCTTAACAAGAACAAATAAAAACTCTAGCTGAAGTCAGTTGTTAAAAGAATCCAACATACATCATAATTTTTGTTGACATCATTATAATGTTTTATTATTATGTTATTATGCTATCCTGTTCTGCATTGAGTTTTGGGGAGAACCACAGTGAGCATCTGGTTCTCGGTCAGACTGTGCTTCTGTACACATCGTGTTCGGGTGACTGCTCGCTCAGCCCCACTGCGCACCATCATTTTTCCTGTCAGATTCGCAGGGTGGGGGGGGATTTGCGGAGGAACCCCACCGTGCAATGTTTATATTTCATAAACAAAATGATGTTTTCACCGTAGGGCTGAGACGGGCGGTTCCACTCACTGAATTCCCCCCAAATGCTCGACGCAGATTATTAATGCGCTCCAGTAACTGTTAATTTCACTTTGGGGGAATGATTTATGGGCAGGCAAAGAAGAGATGCATAATCTAATTGAGATCAGAATAGCTGTTTCTTGCATATTCACAGGCACACCATCCAGATGGGGCACAATGATTAATGCCTAATGAGCAAATAATCCATGAAATGAATAATAAAAAAAAACAATTCTTCAATAGCATGTCACACTATAGGAGGGATGAATAGTAGAAGAAGATCAAGATGCAAATGTTTCTGTCATCACAGTTAAGACTGAGAAAGAGGAGACTGGAAATGTATTATTAGATTGTTAGATTATTTACTTTCTGGGTTTACAATGTTGACACTGAAAGTTTCATTTGATGGTGGAAACTCATACCCATTCAAATAGCAAATTTATTTTAAGTCTCTGAAGCCAAACAATATAAACTGACCCAAATTACTAACTGAAAAATGAGGCCTTTTCCATTTAAATAATTAATCAAGTAAGGAGTAAAACACTCTTGGATGTGTTGGTACAGGAAAATAATCAAGGACCTTGTGGTTTGATTTGGTGGAGTTACAGTTTACTCCCCAAAGATGATTATTTTCCATTAAGTACAGGTACATGCTTCCAAATGATTTGTTCCTTTTACAACAAAACAACTACTACAATTATTTATTTATTGTAGAGCACCATGCTTTTTATCCATGCATAGTTGCATTTTAGTTTTTGTGAAATATCTGTGGCAGACATTAGTTCTGATTTTCATTTACTGTATGTTATAGCAGCTATAATAATACTTCTCTTAACCGCCCCTCTACATTCCATGGTAAGTAAAAAAATAAAATAAAAAAGGGAAAAAAAAACACCATATTGTCAATCCACAAAGAGCAAATGCTCAGAAACTTCACCATGTTGGGAAAAAAATTATGTTTTATGGTAATTTATGTTACCATTTTAATTTGGAATGACAGAAAAAGTCCCTTAACAAAAACAAAAGACTTTTCAACAACTTTCAGTCATCTAATAATTCACACACAGCAAAAAAGACTGGAAGATTTCTTTAATTGCTACTTAATTTGTTATGTGCAATTTGTTGCTTCTTTTAAAAGCATTCAAAAAATACATATAATTTTAAGATTTATATGTTAATATATTATCATCGTCATAGCATCAGGATTGACCATGTTCACTGTTAAAAAAACAAAACCGTTTAAAGTCAATTTTCATCCTTAACAAGATTTATTTTATGGACAGATAGGACATTATTGCAATACAAAGTGATACCTGAATCAAAATTATGGAAGTTTTACATTAAGATATTGATGCTAATGTCAGAAAGATTGATGTAACTAAATGCTGACACCTTTTTCCCGTCGAGTCATTTCCAATATTGATTTTTATATGATGGTTTCATCAGTAAGCATTATAACACACAATGCAGCACCTTTCACTGAGCGGCTTTAACAGAGAGCCATTGAAAGCATTAGCTACTTCTTATCCCTCTAATGCTTCATTAGTGAAATGGGCTGTTCCCATCAGTCAACCACACCACTAATGAGCTGCGTGCTGAATTTGGAGAGAAAGAGAAAAGTCTCTTTATACTGTTACGGTGAATTATTTATTTGAGCAGCAAAACCAAAGCCATGCTGAACATTTTGCAAATAGCACCACAGGGTTTATTCAGCTGGACAGCCGCCTTGGTGTGCTGTAAGGTGTCTGAATTTCATGCCAGCTCAGTTTCCATGATTTCATTCTTCATTATAATTCTCAGTTATAGAACGTACACTTCTCCTAATTGTAGGTAAATGTTTCTTGCTAGATTTCCATTTGTCTAAAACAAAATCTATAACTTTGCACGTTCTGTAAACGCAGCGTAATGCATAATGCATAGATAAAATCCTGTGTAAGTCTTTACAAAAAAAAATTATTCATGAAATTTAATTCATATTATATAAGTAGGCTTGAGCAGCACAATGAATAGGTCTTTAACATTGTCACATTGCACCTCCGGGGGCCCGAGTTTGATTCCCGGCCTGGTTTGATTCCCGCCTCTGTGTGCATGGAGTTTGCATGTTCTCTCCGTGCTTGATGAATTTCCTCCCACAGTCCAAAAATATGCAGAGTAGGTTAATTGGCTTTCCTCAAAAAATTGCCTGTAGTGTGTGTGTGTGCGCCCTGCAATGGATTGGCACCCCGTCCAGGGCATGACCCTGTATACAGGATAAAGCAGTATAGACAATGAATGATTGAGTGAGTGATAAGTAGGCTTAGTCAGAATCAAACATATTATACAGTTTATAGTTATCAAATTCTAATGACAAATATGTAAAAGTTTGGACACACCTACTTTTTTATCATTCTCTATATTTTTCATATTTAAAACATTGTGGATCTATGTATACTGAATACATCAAAATGATGAAATAACACTATTTTGTAAAACAATACTGCTGTTGTTATTTTATAACCAAAATTGTTCCAGGTGACTACCACATGAAGCTGGTTAATGCCAATGGTGTGCAAAGCAAATAATAAAATTAAAGAGTCACTACTTTGAAAATTTAAACAATATGATGCATGGATAAATTGATGCATCCAATTCCCAACAGCTACTGTATATGTTTAACTAAAGTAGGGATGGATTATATGTGCATTAAAGGTAAATTTTTAAGAAGCATCTTCAGAAGCAGGAGAATAAGTTAGATGAGGAAATCTAGAACATTACTACCTATGTGTTAGTATTTTAAAGAATATATAAACCTTGTAATGATGGTCTACAGTTGTCCTTCATCTCTTTATATTGAATTTGAAAAAAATTTGAAATCAATATGAAAATATTAAAGAGCCCTGTTCTTGCCATTTTCATAGAAATAGTGTATTCTAGTGTTTCATACAATATTGAAATACATTAATATTTTTCAAATTTTGCTTTTAAAATGTTAATATTTGATACATAGTTTTCAGAACTATTTTTTCAAAACTTTTTTTTTTTTATTCTATAGTAACAGCTACAGGCTCTCAAAAGTGCCTCTGATGTTGGGTTTATGGATTGATTCATTTGAATGGATTCACTTTATCTCACTTTATCTAATTCCTTCTCAACTATTCTTTCAAATATCTTTGATGAATCCACCTTTTAAACCTTACATTTGATCATTCCATAGATTTCTTAAACATTAGGTTGATAATGATTCTTACTTCTATACATTTAATAAATTTTATTACATTGCTGTTCTCTGTGGTAATGCACATTGCAGTTCATTGCAGTTCAGTTCACAAACTGCTTAAATGCTAAAACTTCTAATCATGTAGATAATGTAATGATAATGTAAAATAATTAGTTTTATATTTTATTTTTTTATCTTCTTTGAGTACAAATACATCCATTTTGGAGATGGTATGTTACCTTGTGTGTTCACAAGCACCTTTATTATACCACAAGGTTTGTGCAAGAAAAGACAGATTGATCCACAAGCTCCTAATTCTATAATGGTTTGCTTTAAGATGGTCTGGCCCGCCTCCCTCTAACCCATTTTCATTATAATTTCTTCATCATTATATTATATATTTCCCATCTGGGCTTTACTCGGTATGGTAATCGAATTACCATTCCTCAAATTCAGTCTTTGTCCTGTACTGCATTGCCCTCTTTATTTTCTGTGACTTCTATCAAGCCAGGGAATTAAGCTGAAAGCCATAAAGATGGCTGCAATAAAAAGACACCAGCAAATAAAAGTAGACTTTTTTCTGATTCCTACAAAACAGAAAACACCTGCAATGTTCCTGAAGGCTTGTGTGATGCAGCCTTTTTAACACATGTGAACACATTGGTTATTTACACTAAAACTTTATCTTACACACAAAAATACATACAGAAATACTGACCATGAACTTTATTGGAAACAACAGTACAGAAATCTTATACCCAAGCATGTGGCAGCAGCGCAGTGCACAAAATCGTGCAGTCAAGATCCTCAGTTAATGTTTACATCAAATGGAAGAATGAAGAATTACTTTTCCTGGTAGAACAAATTTGCAGCCGGACTGGATGGTGAGTTTATATACATGCATAATTAAAAGTTAATTACAGTCCACAAAATTCACATGATTTGAACCTTAATAAAACCATTGCTGTGGGTTTTTTTAATGGTTTGGAGTTCTCCCTAAGTTTGATGCATTAATATAATATTTGAAAAGTATGTGAATGAGTAGCTGTGGAATTACATGAATACATATAATCTGATAAAATCCCTTTAAAAAAAAAATCCCTATATTGTGAATCATTTTGACCCTGTGGAGTGGTTTCTGCTCTTTAAACAACTACTACTGCTGTGAGACAAATCACTACAAATTGTGATATTCACTTTACAGCATAATAGAGAGACCCCATTGAGCCTTTCTTCACACACACGCACACGCACACGCACACACACACACACACACACACATACACACACACTTAACTTTCTTTTTAATACCTACAGGTGTATAATATTTAATAAAAGAATGTCATATGTTACAAAGTGCTGACACTGGAGACTCCTTCCATAAATGCAAAATAACCACCTCCTTACAGAAAACTCCACCATATCAACAATATTAATACGTGCCGTGTATATATATATACTGTATATATAGATATATACACTCACCTAAAGGATTATTAGGAACACCTGTTCAATTTCTCATTAATGCAATTATCTAATCAACCAA
>JAQQZT010000011.1:12676481-12691867 GCA_030068275.1 Clarias platycephalus | reverse complement strand
ACAAAGTACGTCTGTGAAACAGAAATTTCTCTAACGACCCCCTGTAAAACTAGTCCCGTCCGAATCGGGCTTTAGACAATCTACAATCAGGGAACAATCTACAATCTAGTACTATCATCCAGAACAACTGTATATGAACCCTTATATGACCCTTAGTCGAATCAAAGATCAGATACTGCAATCCATCAGGGTAGAAAATGTTTTGTTTATTGGCACACTTTTGGGTGCAACTTTTCTGACAGGTGAGAAATGTATTCAGTAGTTGCATCATACTAGAAGTCTACCTGCAGTAAGCAGGCAGTATACCTTGTTAATTAATTCAACAAGTGTACAGTTGGATGTACTCCATATATGTGGAAGTATGGATTTTTGCCTGGATTTTTCCCACATTCATATCTAAATGCCCTTTCAATCATCCTTAAGTGAGTAATTTCCTCATGTGTAGGTTAGAAGAGGTAATAACTAAACTATATCAAGTTTAGTTCTCCTGAACATCTGGTAACTAACAATGTTCCCTGTTCCATAATCTGAACTCATTTATATTAGAAGTCACAACATGTGTTTACATGTGGAAAAAAGAAATTATCCAGGTGATGAAACACCCTCATAAAGAAGAAGAAGAAGAATATTCAATTATTGTCACATGTACTTTTTACAGCACAGCGAAATTTCTTCTTCGCATATCCCAATTAGGAAACTGGGGTCAGAGCGCAGGGTCAGCCAGCTTACAGCTCCCCTGGAGCAGATAGGGTTAAGGGCCTTGCTCAAGGGCTCAACAGTGGCAACTTGACGATGCTGGGGTTCAAACCCCAACCTTCCGATCAGTAACCCAGTAACCCACAGCCTTAACCGATTGAGCCACCACTGCCCCTAAATAACTTTGTAGCGCTGCGTAAGCTTAAATATTTTGTTTGTAGATGATAAGAAGTCCCTTTTGTTCCAATTAATCTGTTAATCTGTCTGACATTAATAAAAAAGTGGCTATTTACACCAAAGATTCTGGATGACATAAACTTCCAATACAGTAAGTCCCTGACTGCTCCAAGAAAGTTCCATTCTTGAAGCATGTTTGTAAGTCAGATTTGTTCGTAAGTCTGCAAAAGTGAGTCTTATACACCTTTGACACAAACCTATAATGTAAATAAAAAATAATAAATAATAAATGCATAAAAAACAAACATACAGGTTTGGTGTTTTGGTTCGGTGTCTTTCGCAAGACTGTCCCTTTAGATCGCAGTGGGAATCCTGGTGACGCAGCTGGGTTAGCTGACCTCATTTAAAGGCAATATAGGAAGACATGCTACATGGTCTGTTTCAATGAAACTGGTGAGGCCAAGAAATCTTTCCTACACACCCTCTTGCATACACATACAATATACCTCACTTTGGACATTTTATACATTCACATACACAATGAAAATATGGTATATAATTGTAAACCTTGGTCTCTGGTGCACTGGAGTGACTTTTTTTTGTACAATTTTTTGCTACTTCCACAATTTGTTTCCATCTATGAATGTTGGCAGATCTGTGGTCCATTTGTATCTGTAAATTTGTAACTTGAATGTTCATAAGTCATGGACTTACAGTACTTATTAGCCACAATTGTTTGACCGCATTCATTTTTTCAAAATTCATATTTCAAATCCAGATTAGTACCTCTCTGGCCATTGTACTAGTTTATAGTAAGTTTGAATCAACTTCCATAAAACTTTGAAATAACCAAATATATATTTAAGCCAGAATTTGACTATGAATGACAGTTGACATACAGTATATGCTACACAGCATTGGACTAATGTGACTCAGATTATACTCTACAATTAACTAATACAAAGTCAGCTCTTTATAAATCCTTATCTTTATTAGTTTCTAAAGTTGTATTGTGCAACTGGATCTATTTGTAAGACCCTAGGAGAGGAGACTCTGACACGATAAAAGGGTATCATTAGAGAAGATTAGAAGAGATTAAAAACTCACGGAGTGTGTTCATCCCACCATGGGTGCCCCACGCATAAGCGTACATAAGCGTTGATAAGAGCCTCAGATGTCACTGAAAAATCCAGGCAGATGTGCGGACCAGGCAGATTCCCTACAGACCAATCACACAGACACGCGCGCGCACACAGACACACACCAGCCCCAGCATTTGTGATTGACAACCTCATCACCTGCATCTCACCCTTACCTCCGTTTCTACCCACATCGCCGCCTCCCCACGACCTGCTGCATACACAAATGATTAACCAACTCGTTCATTTGCTTAACAGATTAGGTGAACAGACTTTAATTAAGTTCATACAGCTTTTCCTCATGCTCATTATTGTTTAACACATCAGGCGCAAACAATTTACATTCTTTTCAAAAAGTTCATCCTTTATTCATAAGTATGTATAAATAGTTAAAAGCAAAAAAATTAAAGAAATATTTAACGATGGTGTACAGATCCTTATTTACAGCATGTTTACAGTCTAGCAAAATAAAGGTAAAATGTGGAACTGATGGGAAACTGATAATTTACCAGTCTCTTCACAGGTAAGAATGTGGTACTAAGCATAAACAGAAGTGGATTTATTATCCCATAGCTTGATAATCTGCTTGTGAATTTTGGACACATGATCTGTTGGCAACTTAAGACTTTCACTAGACCAAATAAATCTGAATTTGTATACTAAAAGATTTGGTAACAATTTGAAAACTGGGGAAAATAATGATAAGTGTGAATGAGAAAAGAATGTGTGTAATAAAAAAACAATCTGTTTTATTAAATTTGCATGCAACACACTTGTGATTAATATTGAGGCCACTGAAAACAGACAGTAACGAATTGTTGCAATTTTGTTGTACAAGACAGAATAAGTAATGAAAAAAAATTACTTGGCATGCAAGACAACAATCAACACCGGCATGGTGTGACGTGGCCAAATAAAAAGTTGATTCTTTCCCTATATTCACTAATATTGATCAGCCATAATATTAGGACCCCTGACAGGTGTCTTGAATAACATTAATTATCTCATTGCAATAGCGCCTGAAGTGGAATATACAAGTGACTCTTTCAGAAACTCCCAAACTAGAAAAGCGGTGACAGGGTCATGGCAGGCCCCATGCAAGTGGGGACAAAGTCTGGCCCATGTATCCGGGTCCAAGAAATGCTACTGTAGCTCAAATAGCTGAAAATGTTAATGCGGGTTCAGAGAGAAAGATGTTAAAACACACAGTGCATTGCAAATTTTTGTGTGTAGAGCTGTGTAGCTGTAGACCGGGCATGGTACCTATGCTGACCCACTGAGAATTTGGGTTCCAAATTCGGGGGAATTTATTATAGCAGCTAGAAACATTTCATTTCATGACCAGCCTCTCTCTCTCTCTCTCTCTCTCTCTCTCTCTCTCTCTTGAAGTGATAAAAATGCAGTTTGCACTGTTACAGTTAATGACAAAGTGTACAGTGGGACTACAAACTTTCCCCAGGTGCTTTTTACACTCATCCTTCTCTCTCCTAGTTGGTCTAAATTTTCCCAACTTAAAATTACTTAAAAGCACTCATATTAAACATTCCTTCTTAAATATTAAATTAATGTCTCCTTATAGAAAACATAGCCATGTCAGCAGTAACACTCATTTCACAGGTGAAACATCCGCCATATCAGTGTCTTTGAATGAGCTGTTACTAAAGAAATGATAACAAGCACAATGATATAAACATGTGATTTGCAGCTAGCACAACGTTCAGAAGGGTACATCATCTTATGACCAACCACAATCCTGTGGTATAATACAATGAAAGCTAACAAATTTATTTCTATTTCATAAATTTAAGATAAACTGTATAAGTTGCCAGTTGTGAACCACGTGACACAAATACTGTGATTATTAAAATAAAATAAAATGGCTAAAACAGCTATATTAAAATTGTAGAATGGGTTTTAATATTTTAGGTTATAAAATCATATTCCATTGAGTTTGGCTCTGGTTTATGTAGCTCAAAAGGTTAGGGGTTTCAGCGGGCTTCTGCGGAATTGGTAACTTCTGTAATTCACGCTGTGTTTGGTTGTTTAAAATTGTATTAATTATAGCCATAATACACGCATTACCGACTACAGAAGGTGGTTGATGCATGCGTCTCTTGATGTTGATTTCAGCTTAAATATAAATGTGCTACTTTGTACGTTTAAATTTGTCAGACTGTTGCCAATTTTATGCTGTTTTAATTGGAACATGTCATTTATATGAGATTACTTTTAAAAATTGTTATACATTAGGCATTTATAATCATGATGTTGACTTAAATTGTTTGTTTTTCAAGTTTTAGGGCTAGTTTTGTGCGTAATTTGAGCCAGAGCCGTCTCCTTTTAGTGACGGGAGCCAAACCACCTGCAGCTGAAACCAAGTATGAGAATGAGAAATAGAGAAGAATCGGACTGCCGGGGAAACATTTCTGCTCTGATATGGCTGGCGAGGTTTTAGTAATAGAGGATCCCCAGGCGCTCTTTATCAGAAGTCTGCAAACGGGTGTGAAGGAGATAAGGCTGCAGGCATATGTAGTAAGCCAGGATTCATTTGCTGGCTCTGTGGCCTCTTGTGACACATAGCCCTGCGTAATCTCTTGTACTACACGTTCAACTGAAAGCACATCAATGGGCTCTTTATCCCAAACACACACATTAGCCGCTTCACTAAATGCCAAACGATATCTCAGAGAAGTACCAGGGAAATAACTGTGAGAACAGGCCTACAACTGATTTATGGTCATCTTCAGCGTAAGCAAGGTGCTGCTTTATTGTCTCAAATCATTTATCCATTTATCCCACCTGCAGCCTAATTAATATTGCGATTTGAGCACGTGCATGGAGACGACGCACATAAAGACGTGCCAAACTACACAGGACTCGAGTTGTTTTGCGGATTGAAAGGACGGAAGGCACAGCGGGTAGACCATTTTTCGACTAATTAACCTCGCGTCCAACAAGTGTGTGATGTGAAAGTGAAGTTGACTCTGGGGCGCATGGCCATCTGCAGGACCACGACTGCGCAGGCACCCAGCAGATGTTAGCGCCAGTCCCAGAGGTGTGTAGGCCATGTTCACATGTTCATCACACCTGGATCACGCTGATGCATCGCCGTCCATGTGCTGTGACAAATCGTCCTGTCAAGGGTTTGTGCGCACGCGCAGTTTACTTTGCAGGGCCATAAATTCATGCCTCTTCATATATTTTAAGGCTAGGGACATTTTTCATAATACGATAGACAATGTTTCATGTTGAAAGCATTTTCTGACAAGCTCACTGTTATGAAGTAAAACAAAATAAGACAAGTTATTAGAGAAATTGCTATTTGAGGAATTAAAGGTCTTGTCGCGCTATGGTATAAGACAGTTTTAAAGGAGAAATCGTTAAAACACTGGCCTTCTTTATCAAAACATTTATCAAGCAGCTGCGGAATGTGTATTTTCCTGTTTAGTTCCCCAAGATTAATTCCTCCACTTAAGAAAAATCATTAATAATAGGCCTAGTAGTAGTAGTAGTAGTAGTAGTAGTAGTAATAATAATAATAATAATAATAATAATAATAATAAACATTGCACTTTACAAACTAAGTAATATATGTGCATGGTAGACTATAGAGTCTAACCTCTTAGCCTGCTTTCCAACATTTATGCTTACTATCCAGGAACTATAAAACATTATAAAATGAAATGCACATGTGTGGATCCACCATCCACCGTGTCTAGTCAACTTCGTCCTCCCTCAGGTATATAGCGCATAAAAAAGATTCATATGGAGCTTACAGCTTTCATTTGTGCCAGGAATCAATTTAAATTTGCGGACTGGGCGTTAGCTGGGATTACATACGAGGTGTTAAACAGAAATTGAAAAGTAACATTTGATCGAATGACAAATACAAAAGCGTTCAGACCCAAGTGAAAACGCTGACTACTAAACGCACCAGAATGGCTAGGGCTAATTGAGGTGCTCATTATATTAAACGTGTTATTTATGGCTGACAATTGTTTCATAATAAAAGAAAATCGAAGTCGAAATTCAGTTCTTAACTTCAAGAAATATAGAAAGTGTATTTCCTGATTTACTATAATACCAATGGCAGAAGTGATTATCTGAGGTTAAGCAACGATGCTATCTCTCCATCAGCACACTAACAGCATGTGCTCCAAATGAAACTGTCCCGGCTCCAATGTTAATGAGCATGCTAATATAGATATTAGAGTTTGAAGCAATCAAAGATTAATTATCGCAGATAAGAGTTCATTAACTACTCACTCAAAGTCATTTGATACCGTATTGAAATCAGGTCATTGGCCTACACGTGTAGCCAAATAAGGACATTCATTAGATTTTTAACACTACAGAAAATCATTACATTCACACAGCATCAAATGATGGTTATCAATAACTTAATAAACACTACGGCAACGGGATATTCATTGCTGATATACTGTGTGTACAACCAACTAAATAAGTTTAAGAGTGATGTTCATATAAAAATAGACAAACAAACCAGAGACAACAGGTTTAAAGAAACATTAGGCCATATAAACGAAAAAAAAGTACGCAGAATAAACAGACGCGGCAAACTACCGATAATATACTGAAAAGCTATACTGTAATTCCTAATACATGTGTGTACATTGTATAATGTAATTTACCTGTTTTTGATCTAATGTGTTCAAATAAATTTTAATAATATTATAAATCACAGTTCATTTTAGTGTCATGTAGGAAGTGGGAAATGTGCCAATAGGAAAATACTGCCAAACCCTTCAGATCCAAATGTTAAGAGTTTACACAAGACTATCATGTGTTACCTAAGCACACCAAGTTGTAAAGCTATACTTAACTAAAACAAGACACTGGAATTGGTATGTTGGCTCCGAGTAGGTTAGAATTCTGTGGTTCATATTTAAGAAAACTAATATTTGTTTAAATCAGTGAGCTAATTAAAAATCAAACCCATCACTTACAGTTATTATAAAGTAGCGCCATTCACTGCAATGAAATAGTTAAAAACTTTAACCATCCGATCATGTGACAGAGTGGAACATACTCTGTCATTCAATCTAAAACAATCTAAATTCGTTCTCAATATTTCTACCATCGGTTCTGTTTAAACAAAACTTTTGCATCTGTTTCAATCGCACATCATAAATTAAAAATTATTCTGAAGCCAAGAACAAACCGGTTGACCGGTTTCCAATTTTCGAAGAACACGCAGATGTAATCATGCGGGACGATGACACACACCGCCTATTCCGGCATAAACTGTAACGCATCTCTCAACTCTCAACTCTCATTCATCTGTCACCTGTTATAGTCTGTTACAGCCTCTCTTTTTTCATCACAGATCCCTATATTCACTCAAGATCCTTGCACAATGATTATATCGTTAGTATTGTTAGTATTATTAATAACAGTGAATATTATAAACCGCATTATGTTCATTACATGGTAAATACAGGGCTAATAAATGTATGCGTTCAAATAGCCTATTCACTCGTGTTATGACTGGGTAATAAGGGCTTTTGAGACGTTCAACGAGTATTTTCAAAAACATATATGCAAATAAAACTTTTACCATGTTAACAAATAAATCAAGGTTCATAGTAATAATAATGTTTATTTTTTTATTAAATAAAAGTGCAATATCACACGAATATGCAAAGCGCATTTCCCGCATCCAACACCGTTACAAACGTAAAATTGTATAACTTATGTGTGAAAAAAGGAAAAAAGGAACATCCTATTATTTTTAGACGAACACTAGGGGTTATTTTACAAATATAGATTCATTGTTAAAGCATGTTGATTATTTACATTCAAAACTTAATCAAACTTGAACTGCAAAACTGGTCTTTGGGTGTTTTGGCCTGTAGTGGTTTTAAATTGAAAAGCTATTTAAAAAGAAAGCATGAAAAAGAAAAAAACAGGTGTTAAAATGAAAATTTGATGCGCTTATTCCGGTGTGGGGATGCAAACAGAACATAATCAAGAACAAAAAAGAGCCTATACCGTTTACTATACAAAAACATACTTTACACATAAATATTCACAGTAATATAATTTCTATTCAATACAACTCACGCTGTTGTTTTACATAAAGGTCCACTTGAAATGAGTGATGCGTTCAGTTCCTCCGGCAGTGCATGATTTTTTGCATCCTTTTTCCTCGCGAAAACACACACATTTCACAACTGAATGAAAACACGCAGTTATTTTGTGATTCTGGACTGGAGAGTCAACAAGGCTCCTCCGCTGGCTTATTTACGAGCTGTCGGTGTCCCCTCCGTGCATTATCAGCCCGGGGTTCGGTTTGTGTTTCTTTAGGAGTTGTGTGATTTTCTCGTCGTCCGAGTTTGGATCTAAAGGCTTGTTGTAATCGTCGTCGTCATCTTCGTTATCCGACGCTCCTTTCAGTCGCTCTGTCTCCGAGTCTTGCTTCTTCTTGGCCGAGGCCATCTCAGCCGCGTGCCGCTTCCGCCACTTCGTTCTCCGGTTTTGAAACCATACCTTAAATAAATAGCATAAATAATAATGTTTAGAAACTAGCGAACCAAATTCGTCTTCATTGATGCTGTATAACAGATTAAACAACAATAAATAATGAATACGTTTAATATTGATCTTAATGTTACTGTTTATTGTTTAATATTAATATCGTTGATATTAAATGCGATATAACACTCTTGTTGTTAAGTTGAAATCAGATTACTTGCTTTTCTTTAAAATAGGTAATTGTGCATATGAGGCATATTTATTTCAACTTATATGTATGCAACTTCTGCCTGCTGAATTAACCTAAAGTAGCCTTAATTGCCTGTATTAAAAAAAAAAATTCAAACGTATTTTTATTTAAAAAATATTTTACTGAAATATTCATAATAAACGAAAAAGGAGCAAATATAAACTATTTATTTCACATAGACATTAGTATGTATTATTATTATTATTAATAATAATAATAATAATAATAATAATAATAGAATTATATTGAATATTGAACTATGTCTAGAATCCCCAGTGTTGATTTAGCACTTACAACCTTCATATAAAAAATTATTGATTCTATGGCGTTAATTTAACACTAATGGTCTTACTGTGAATATTAACTAAAATACCATTTTCAACCTCACTGTACAAAATATATAGTTATACTTATACTTTCTCTCTAGTGATTTATACAGTGTGTCATTAGTTTTAGACACTATTGCTGTGTGAGTATGTCTTACCTTCACTTGACTCTCTGTCATTCCCAGAGAGTAGGCCAGACGCGCTCTCTCCGGTCCTGCTAAATACTTGGTCTGTTCAAAAGTCTTTTCCAGCGCGAAAATTTGCTGACCGGAAAACGTGGGTCTTGTGTGTTTCCTCTTTCCGTCCTTATCCAGCAGCACTGAGTTCTGATCTAGTAAGAACAAATGTAACTGCATTTTAATGACGATCCTGTTTTCCCCTCGTAAATTAATATTTATAATAGCCTATTAACTCAAGTAGAATCTGGACTTATATACACTATATACATGTTCAGAATTGCCAGTTCAACACTGCTGCGTACAGTAGGCCTATTTAAAAATAATAATAATAATAAAATGTAAGGGCGTTCAAGACAAACTGTCTTGATGTGAATTTATCAACTCTTTGTTCCTTAGCATTAAATAACACGTGCATACTGTATTTAATCCCGACAAGATGCCATCAAAAATGATCACACACCAACTAAATCAACTCTGGGCATAGTCGTTTTTAGGTTCAGAGAAACGTGTGACAAACTGAACATGCATACACACTGCAAATCTCCAGTGTCAATTTAAAGTGTTCACTTATTCGTGTGTTGACACACAAATTTGATGTGCATGCAAACATTTGCAGTGCATAATGTGTATTGAAGTAGAAATTTTAAGAACAAAGGAAGAAAAATAATGTACTTACGAGGCGTACAAGCAAATCTGGCATCTCTCCAGTGCGGGCTTTGCACCACTCCTGGCCAGAATATAGGGGTTCTGCCGGGCAGCTCGGCAAGAGGTTTGGGGTAGCGGGCTACGGCCACGGCAGCTGCGCTTGGGCTGAAGTAAAGCCCTGGAGGTGGAGGTGGACTTAGACTGCTAAAGCGGGGCAGACCAGACAGCAGACCAGCTGGAGAGGTTGCTGCTCCACAAGCGACCACCGACGGCCGACTGAGGATGTCGTTTATCCCATGTGGAGTGGCCGAGGCCCCGCACTGCTGGGATCCGAGAACCGAGAGTCCAGCCGTTGATGTTTTGATACCCGGGGAAGACACCGGGACACCGCCCGGGTTGGGTGAGGTCGAAGTAGGGGAGGTAGACGACGCCGGGCCGGTAGACGGTAATGGGTAAGCGGGGTACAAGGGCGTCTTCATTTCGGTCATGCTGTGCAGAGCGGATAAAGGCGAGGTGTTAAGGAGGAAGGCGCCCTGACGAGGTCCGTCCATTTGCCCCACAGCTAACATAACCGAGAAACTACAGCTCAAAACGTCTTAAAATGTGCAATTACTCGGAGATTTTAGATTTTCTTTTTCAAAAATAAAAAAGCAAAATATTGAGGTTATTTATTGTGCATAAAAGCGCACACAGGACACAAATAGTCGGTTATTCTGCAGCAAAGTGCACGAAATTGAAAATTCGCACTTAAAAAGCATTGCATTAACAAACATATGCGTAGTGCTGGATCTTTGTTCTGTTTTAAAATTCCGAATTAATCAGACTGCCGTGTTGTAGCCATCTCCTCCCGGGCGAAATCCAGTCGCAGAGTTAAAAACATTGCAAATGTTCAAGCTTTGGCATTCTCAAGACAAAAAAGAGAGAGAGAGAGAGGGGGGGGAGAGCGAGTTCGCCTCGACAGGCTGCTATTCAATGCTCTTTTCAAATCTTCTATAAATAAAATGGCAGTCTTTCTTCGTAGTTCACATATGAAGACCTGGAAGATAATAAAACATTTTCATCGACCTGCTGTCCTTTTGCTGAAAAAGTCCAAACTTTGAGCGTGTCAATTGGAAAGTAGAAGAGCTCGTTCCCTGCTGTGATTGGCTAAACCCGAAACTGACGTAATGACTGTCACAGGCGGAAAAAAGTGCCGGACTGAATTTAGGAGTCTGTTTTCATTGGCGCTCTCGGTCATCGCTTTAAATTTGCAAATTAAAAGGGCTGCCCTCCATGCTATTAAATACGTAAACTTTTTTTAAATGAACAAAATTAACTGAGTTAATTTAGGATCTATTTTCTAAAAATTAAGCCATCGGATCGATTATATACATGTAGAATAAACTACAGCTTCGAGGTTTTATTTCACTGTGGCTTATTCAGAAATTAGTTTGTATTTTGCGATTTATTTGTATTTTGCAATCGACACAAGGATAATCGACACTTATTATTTAGTAATTGTTTTTGTAACAACACACGAGTGTTAGGCGCAAAACCGATCGATCTTTTTACGTACAAAATCGATGGTCAAGAAATACCAAATATTTCCGATAGATAAAATTCATAAAATAGTAAAATTCATCATTTAGCATTAACAGTTACAAATCCCGAGAAAATTCACTTCGTTTAAGTCATTTTATTCAAATGTCTTGTTAAAATTCTCCAAAAATGTCAATTCTTAATCCCGATTTGTAGTGATGGATACGGTTCATCTTAAGGCTTGACTGCATATATACAAATGTGCACAGGAAAATTTATATTGGAAGGATAGAGTGGGAGATTCCATGACACCTCCTAAGGCCATGGGTCTATATTTCTTTAAATGTGAAAGATACAAGAGAAGTGAGGAATGACAGCCGAGAAGCACCATTTATCCTCTGGGGTGGGGGAAATAAATAACATAAATGTAATAATAATAATAAAATTAAAACATGCATAATTTGTACGAATATAAAAACTACAGTCTCCATATTGATATGTTTATATTAGACCTATTAACATTAGTCAGCGAGCTGGTTTGACTGTATCTCAGGGGGGAAATAGAAATTTTTTTTATTTTACTTGTAATAATTGGTAGCTCGGTCAAATATTTAGCCTAACAGCGCCATAATAATAAAAGTCCACAGGCAGGCTGCCTGTCCACAGAAAACGACTATTAATCTACAGCATCATGGAAATGATTACGAAAGGACAGGTATTTCATACAGGCTTCAAATCACCTAACCCAACTTTATTTCTTATTAAAATACAAAGCATATTTAGTGTCTTAGTGTTATTTTGTTTATTTTTTGGGGGGAAAACCACACCAAGCAAAACCAGATAGGCAATACTTGGAATCCTTGGTCCATCCCGAAATGGACCTTACTAAAAAGTAGCTACACACGTGAGCAAACTAATGACTAAAAACCTCGTAATCACATGCTGTCACTTCATACCAAGGTCTACACAAATTAAGACATCAGCTGCCATTAGACATCCATTGTCCCACATATGAAGCAATACATGTAAGGCCATGTAGTGCTTTAATGTGTGGAATAGGAAACTATTTGCGAATCAACCCTTTTAAGGGTCAGACCGGTTTAACTCATAAACCGTTAACGACACCTGGTGGTGAACAGCTTCCTGAACCTCGCCAGAAGAGTTTCATTGTAAATCATTTAACGCAAACTTCACTGCGTGTTAACATTTGCGCTACAGCAGTAAAATTATGTACGAAGCAAGTTCCAGAATATAAACATCAACACCGCTGAGATACAGAATATGGAGAAAACTTAAATATCTTAGGAGCTAACAATTATTAAAATATACATCTCACATTACCTAAACAGTATAGTATTACTATTATTGTAGGTAATGAATCTAGGGTTATTGTAATATTTTGCCATATTAGCATTTGACCTAAAGTGATGATACATACTTTAACATACAACACTCATGGTGCGTTTCTAATACAATTAAGTCTAATATTCGGCATTACACTGTCCCCTGGTGGCAAGATCAGAATGCTTAATATACTACTTGAACCACGGATTATAAAGGTGATGTTTAATTTCTAAAATAAATACTTTGTACATTATCAATTTATAGTTACATCAAAATTGCGCAGAAAATGCAACTTTTGGTAATTTATTACAGCTAACAGTTTCTCCTTACAACTTTTTAAAAAGTTGTACACTTGAAACAAAACGCAGCTCATCATACTGAAGGGGGAAAAGGTAACCGATCCTGAATTTTTTGCATGGAAAAAACCTCAGCTGCAGATGAAAACTTCATCCTATGCAAAACTATTCAACAGCTAACCCATAAGCTCCTAAATCACCAGTACCTCTACAGTGGTTTGATGCAGAACCAGGGGATGGGTGTTGCACATCATCTTGAAGATTAAATCATTGTGCGGTGTGCTTTTGTCCATGATTATACATAATTAAGCATACTGTCTACCAACATCATGTGAATATAAGCACATAATGGCAGATCAGCATATACATGGGGATCACACTGAATTATCCATTACACCTAACTTCACCTTTTAGCTACACCACATTAAGTGTTCATATTTGAGCCTAAACAAATTTATCCACCTTACTTGTGTGGCTTAATTAACACTGACAAGGGCTTTATTTTCATTTAGCCCAAGTAGGAGAGGTGACAGCAGATGATTGTCAAAAGTAAATTGTAAAGCATATATAAAATTAAAATGGTGAAAAACGTGTCATGTTCAAGACGCTCAATGAAATAAAATTGTGATAAATTCAGCAATAAGACACATCAGGCCACTGTAGTTCAAATGTTGGAATTTATTTACATTTACTCCCGAGCCATGAGTTTCTGCTTCTTCAGCTTCTTCTGGGAAACCTACAAAAAAAACATTAAATTCATCATCAAGAGGTGAGCACCAGCAGCTAAGCCTTTATCCTGATTTTATAGCCATGTTAACAACATAACAAGCATATGGATGTAATAGCAGGCTGCTCAGGAAATGTAGATTCTTTTCATTATTCATCCAAAGGTGTCCTAAGAAGTCATCATTGCAGCCGAACAGAAGAATAGGGAAAGAAAAGCATCAAAATTTACCTTTTTCTTTTGAGCAACTTCCTCCTCTGGTTTGGGGACAATCTGTTCCTTCTCAGTGAGGATCATCTCAATGTGGCAGGGGGAGCTCATGTAGGGGTTGATGCGTCCGTGGGCACGGTAGGTACGCCTGCGCATCTTGGGGGCCTTGTTCACCTGGATATGCTCAATCACCAAAGAGTCCACATCCAAACCCTGGTTGAAGAGAGCCAAGTCACATTTACAGCCTCAAATTAAGAACCCTATATGCATTGCAGACTTGATTTGAACAGAACCCAGTCATTTCAAACCAGAAAAAAAAATTCTCACTCTGCCCAATGATGCTTATGGCAAGACGTTAACCCAGACATGACTGACATCTGGTTCAGCCGGTGGCATGCAGGGTGATGGCACACAAACCAAAACAATTCATTTCAATGACTAAAATAAATTTAAATAATGAACATGTCCTTAGGCACATTCAGATTCCAGCCATTGGATTTGACCAATCAATGACCTCTACTATTTGTAACAGTGTTCAAATGTCTATCCCTGGTGTGATTAAAGAACAGTACCAGAGGTCTGCTTTTCTCCATTAAATTCATTTATTCAAATTAACAGCAGCACGTCATTGTGGAGTTCTCGCACCAAAAGGCTAATATTACCTCAGACATGCAATTTGTACAGGTATGAAAAATTAGATAAACTGTTTATTTAAGTTATAGTAAAGCACTCCATCTTTATCTTTGGGAATTTTACTGATGACATGGGAAAGCAGACGTCCCACGTTGGTACTTTGTTAGCAAAATGCCTTGCAACTAACCGAGTGATTTACAGTTTCAGAGAAGCATGTTCATTTTTGCATTCATTGCATGATCAAGAGAATTATGGCCAGTTTCCCACTGTTTTCAAGTTTGAATTTTTACAGGTTATAATCATCTCTTTATAAATTATAATATAAATGATATATAAATCATGTCTTTCACCTTCCTGTATCAAACCACCCTACAGGATGTGACTTTAAAGCCAAGGTACATTCTGAACCATGATTCCCATGTATTGTTGCATCCTTAGTAATCTGGTACCTTCAGTTCAGCGTTGCTCTCTGCGTTCTTGAGCATGTGGAGGAGGAACTCTGCACTTTTCTTAGGCCAGCGTCCCTGAGTCCAGTCATGCTGCTTGGCCTAAGAGGAGCACAAAAAAATATATATATTAAAAAAAATGTTATATCCTGCAAATAGACTTTAAACCATGCATTACGAAACGCTGCAGGTTGCTCAGATAAAGAGTTGTTTTCATGATGGATTCCAAAGGTGTCCTAAGATGGTCATCATTGCAACCCGACTACACTAGATGGGGGGGGGGGGGGGGGGTACCAAAATAAATAAAT
>JAQQZT010000011.1:12639892-12658057 GCA_030068275.1 Clarias platycephalus | reverse complement strand
TATATATATATACAAAAGTGACACTGCCTCCTGCCTGACTGCATAACCATCACCTCTTTTTTTTGCTCAGAATAATTACAGTCTAGGTGGGGATTATTCTATTATATATCACACAGCTAAAATTAGCACTCCTGCCATGTTTAATCATCTGCACTGCAGTATGAAAGACCACCCTTTTCGAGGTCAAGGGAACCAAAGCATCTGTGCTAGTTTAAAATTGTAAACCTAAAGCTAATGCTCAAAAATCTTATTCAAATTATTGTCCCCGAGCCCTGATGCATAAGATCCTGTATGTCAAGAGTTCTGCTCCAAGATGGCGCCCCCCCCCCCCTTCTGAGACCTTTATTGCTTGGCCTATTTTCACCCAGAGTCCTATATGTTTTAAGAGGGTATGATCCCAAATCTCCTATATTCCCAATTCCTTACGATCCCTGTGTCTTATTAACTTGGCCCACTGTGCACCAAGTGCCCTAACTTCCCACTCACAGCTCACAGCATTGTAATAAACTGGAGAGGAACAGTGAGTGCTCAGAGTGATGAAGTTCTCTGCCACTGGAACTTACATATTATTTCTCCTCTAATGGTTCTGCATATTAAAACATCTGTACTTATGCACACCTACACATACTCAAATCTAGAATGTTTCTGCAGGTGAAAGCTGACGCATAGCCTAGAGGTTATATAAATAGGCACAACCGCACACACACACACACACACACACACATAAATAAATGACGCATCTCTGCAGGCTTGTGGGTTTATTATTAGTGAGTTGACCAAACGTTGGCAATACATATTGATGCTTTCAAATAATTTAGCTTAGATGATAGAATCTTCAGCTTTCAAATGATATTCATTCTCAACATCATGTGGAAAGGTTGCTTTGCAACATATTTGTAAAAAATTACTTAAATAATGACTTAAATAATGATTATTGCTCATTATTTTTGTTTGTAATACTGAGAATCTTGGTACATAGTACATTCCAGGTAAAGGATTCTTCAAGAATAAATTATGATTAGGGTCTTTTAAATCCTAAAAATATTTTCTGATAGAGAAATCTGAAATGAAACCAAAGCAAACAGCAAACAGTCCAAAAATATCAACTATCCTAAAGTTTATTTAGAAAACAGGCTAATATGATTTAAATCAACCTATTACTCATTGTTTTTGCTTGAAAAGTGTTGTTTAATGGTACAAGCAATTCTGTGGCCAATAAGTAATCACACTCATATATCAGAGCTTATGTGTGCAAGTGATAGAGTTACATAACAGCCACTGATTAGATTCTGCTTTCTATATCGGCTATCTGAATGTGTGTGGTGGAAAAAATCTCCCACCTCTCTCCTTGGTGTATTACTGCACCCGCTCACATCGTATTTCAGATTAATAATGACTCTATTTTGTCTTACCACCGTCTTGAGGACCTTTCATTGGCAAATAAAAATTAAAGCTATTCTTATTCCTAACTAACTAAGGTTTACCTCAGTAAGGAAAAAAGAAAAGCTTTTGTTTTTGTTCAATTGTTATTAAAATAATTTTAATAAGAATAATAAGAAAAAAATAATTTAAAAGGGGACCAGCGAAATGGCTTTACTATCATATTCTTATCCTTGCAGAGAGTGGTCCCTATCAAGTTAGAAAAACACACACACACACACACACACACACACACAGGAATTAAAGGTTCAGAAGCAATACAGTGTACTCTCTGCACTCCAGCATATTGATACCTTATAATCAGATATGAAAATGTTGCACCATCTAGCTTTAGAGGGAAAGGGATTACCCAGAGACATCTCATAATCCAATCAGCAAAAGAAATTCTCAGTGCTACAGTTACCCGACAGATAAGAAGTATAGTGCAGATATACTGAGGACATTAAGATCCCACAAGCAGCCTCTGTTTTCATTTTCTTGCTCCAAATCAAACCTGCAATGCGATACAGACAAAAATATAAAAATCCAGATATGTTTATCCATCAGTGGAGTACAACCATAAAAATAAGTTTTTTCTTACCTAAAAGTCTGAATAAAAGTCTGGCTCTTCTAAATATATCAGCTGAATATTGTTTCACTCAGTGGACAAATCTGATTTTTTCACTCATATTACAGAAAAAAACAGCAAGTAACACTACAGACAGGAAAAGCTACATGCACACACTTTCATACAGCTACAGAACCACAGTAATGGATAACTGTTTGTGCTGGTGTAAAGAAAGTAACTCAAACTCTTTGCATTTGCTAACATTTTTTTTTTAAGCAACATAATGTAAAAATATTTTTCTGAACATTTTCTGTATTAACTGAAATAAAATACTGTATATTGACATTTTTATATGAAGGATATTTACAATAACAGCCTAATCAATTATTTACAATCCAAACCTAAAGTCTGGGATTTTCCATTTTTGAGAAGGTTTAAGAATTTTGTAATATTTAAAATAAGAAATTGTTTGAAAATGTGTCAGGAAGCAGTGTAGATGTAAATGCCGGTAAATTACTTTTAATAAAATCAAAGCATCCAGAGTAAATATAATCGAGTACACATACAGGACAAGGATCAGACAATAAGTAAAGATGTATAGGCTGGACAACGTAAATTTGTAAACCAAAATCAGGGTCAAACACAATAAACGTAACTAGGACAAACAGATTAGCAACAACAAGAAAAACAACAACAAGAAAAAAGCACATACCTCACAGTGGGGGGGCGGGGGGGGGTGTTTAGAGAGTCCTTATATACTGAATAAGTGGAAGTCTAGATGGTGACAGTCAGTAATCAGGTGTCAGAACATATTTGTCAGAAGTTGTTTGTAGGCTGATGTGACTTCTGAGATTTGGTGTCTTGCTCTAATTTTAGAATGGATCTGACAGTGGCCATGCTCACGGCACTATACAGGGGACAGTGGTGGCTCAGTGTGTTAAGGCGCTGAGTTACGGATCGGAAGATCGGTGGTTCGGGCCCCAGTTTCGTCAGGTTGCCGCTGTTAGGCCCTTGAGCAAGGCCCTTAACCTTCAGGGGCGCCATAAAAAAATGGCTGATTCTGCGCTCTGACTCCTGCCTACCAACAAGAAGCTGGGATATGCAAAGAATAAAGAATTTCACTGTGCAGTAACGTATGTGTGATGAATAAAAGCTGAACTTAACTTGAACTATATCCAAAAGCAGTGTTTTGAAGTTGTGGATCTTGTTGGTTGGGGTGATGTGGAATTCTTGCATAGCAAGAGGTTAGCCCTCCCAGTCAATTGTCAGTGTGCTCCCTTCCCATATCTGCTTCTTTCCAAATGAGCAGAGGTGTTTGATACCCCGGGAATCACTGGATGGGGCTCAGCTGGGTTTCAGCATGGTGGTGGTGGTGGAAGTGAGGAAATGCCCCACTTACTGGTAAGCTCGCTCTTATTACCCATTACAATAAGAATCATAGCCTGATGTCAACTTACTGACAAACAGTTTCTTAAAAAAATGTCTCCACATTCTTTATGTGACATGAGAACTGCATTTTGGAAAATGAGGTTTGCAGTTTGAAATGCCATGAGGAGGCCATGGGGCGAATGAGGTGTATAGATTTGAAAAAAGTCAACAGTGGAAGACCACTGGCTTTTGTATGAACATTATCTTGAAATAAGTTTATTCTGTCCGTATGATCACATGTGCTTGGGATTTGAACTTAATTCTGCATTTGCCAAACAGTAATCCTTAGAACCTTGTATTGAATCTGTCTTTCATGTTTGGTTCAAAAACATATTACCAGTTGGAAATTATGGTCAACTGAGTAAACCTTAAGCTCCACATCTTTAGCTTTGCTTAAATTCTGAGAAATAATCTCGCTTAGTTCCTTAGAATTGATTAGTGGCCATAATATTTACAAATCTCAATGGTTTTGATAATATATAATTATTGCGAACCTCAACAATTTTCTCAATAGGAGACTGACACCAAGTCTACAAAGTGAGGTAAAAAAGAAAATAAATAAATAAATAACATATAGGTATTGTTCCTGAAACAAACATTTACATATTTTGCAGATAAGCAAAACCAAAAATGATTGAACTGCTGGAGCTACAGGGTTCTTGACCATCATAATAATATGTGACCATTGCCTAAACTTTTGCCACAAAGTTGGAAGCACATAATTGTATACAATGTGCATGCTAAGGTATAAAGATCTCCTTTCACTGGAACAAAGAGGCCCAAACATGTTCCAGCATAATAAAGTTCCTATGTACAATGAAGACATGGAGTGGAAGTGGAAGAGGCTGAAGTGGAAGAACTTGAGTGGTAAGCCCCAATGAACACCTTAAATTGAAACACTAGCTGCACCCCAGGCGCCTCACCCAACATCACTGCCTGACTTCATGAATATTTTTGTGACTGAATGGAAAAATCTCAACAGCCTTTCATGAGATATTAATGAAGAGCGCTGCCAGGAAAGGGTGGTGGTTATTATTAACACAAACATGGATAAATCTGAAATGGGATGCAACAAGCATGTGTGTTATTGGGCATGTTTTTATTAAACATTTGGCTTTATAGTATAGCTAGATAAACATCCAAAAATTGCCATTCTTTAGATAGCTAATGTGATGAACTGTAGCTAGTTGTGTAAGCAAGATAACTAAATGCTGAAGTGCAGTCAAATTTTGTGCCGCTCCAACTTTTCGCTACACAGAGAAAGGAGGACTACAGAACCAAAATTGCAATATTAGAAGGTGTGAGGTAGCAAGGAAAATGTGAAATCACAGCATGCTGCTGTTTTAGAGCTCTGTATAAGAACAGCGCAGAGCTCTGTCGACAGATTTAAAACTCCAGAGGGAGGAGAGAGGGAGAGTGAGAAAGAGAGAGTGAGAGTCAGAGAGAGAAAGAGAGGGAGAGTGACTCTGCAAAAATAAAACTGTAATATCAATTTAATGATTACTATAAAAGTGTCAGGATTTACAGTGCACAAGGGCGAGGGAGAGAAAATGAAGAAACAAAAATGAGAGTGAGGATGGATTTGTCCCCATGCAAGGAATAAGAGCGGGTCTATTTTCAGCCATGGATGCTTTTAGACCCCATCAGAGAGCGAGAGGTGGGGGGGGTGAGGGAGAGGTGGGGGGGTGACAGAAAGGAAGACTCTGAAGTTCATTATGTCCTGAATGACCCTTAGAAACAGAGAAGGAGTTAGTGGGTGCGGCTCAGCCCCCATTCCTTCAGTTAATGTTGTTGTTATTATTGAGACTGATGTTGTATTTAATGTTATTGGGTCATATATAAAGCCTGATGTGAACATAATCATTCATAAATTTTCCATTTGAGCATTTACCCAAGAAATGTGTGTATTCATCGAAATCCTGTGAAGACAGCAAAACCGTTGTATTTCACTCCTGCCCCAGAATATGGGTGTAAATTTATGCATAAGAAGCCCAAGTAATGGTAAACTCTACTTGTTCAACTTCATACAATATAATAATATATAAAGCATATGGATTACTGCACTTTTATAAAGTGAAATATACTCACAAGTTTAAATTGCTTATTTGAATTGTGTTTACAGCTCTTTGCAAATTGTCCACAGTTACTTATTGAAATGGTTTGTAGTCTCATGCTATTTCACAAAAACAGGGACTAATAATAACATCTGGAAAAAAAAACCCACACAAAATAAAGTTGTTTTGCACAGATGAGTTTATTTAGCATATTATTAATAACATCGTATGTTGGTGCATCGGTGTATGTTAGGCTCAAGTGGTTGAGGCTTTGGGTTGCTGATAGGAGGGTCAAGGGTTTAACCATCAACAGTTTGCTACTATTAGGCGCTTCAACAAGACCCTTAACCCTATGATCCAAATAACCCAACCATTCCGGTCACAAGCCTGGGATAGGAAATGGGAGGGTTGTGACAGGAAGGGCATCTGGCATAAAAGCTGTGCCAGATATTGCGGATCAAATGAACCATTGTGATGATCCATAGGTTAAAATGGTCAAGAACAAATCAAGAACATGCTTTGCTCTTTACGTGTGATCAACATATGCACAAGTATGAAGATAATCGATATACAGTATATAACATTTTAAATCAATTTGGCTTATACACATTTACACATTAACAAATGAGGCACAATGGGAGTATTTATCTTGTTAATATTATCATAAACACTGTTGCATTAATGACAAGAAGCTATGAGGTTGTCTTACTTGATAGCAAAATGATGTTAGAATCAAAGATTTATATGGAATCTTCAGAAATTTCAGATACCGACCATGACTCAGCTTATCAACTCAGCTAATTATGGGTAAACGATGGGGGTTTGTGAAGGTAATTTAGAAATTATATTATAGAATATAATAGAATATTATCATTTTCACCATCTATGCACATAAAACTTTATGCACTTCATTGACATCGCCACTATCTGATGAGTCATTCTATTCATTAACACTGTGCCATGCACCATTTTCTGTCATATCCACTGCTCTTTATCAGAATGTCTGTATAAATCTGTGTTTGGCATGGTGCGTTTTGTGTCCTTAATTGCTGAATGTCATATCTTCAGCATTGACTGTATGGCGGTTAAAGTTATTTGTGTCCCCAGTGTTATGTATTGTGTAGATGCAGACATTCCTGATGTGAAGGAAAACTCACCTGATAGAGGACTCATGCTGCCATTGGTCGGCTAAGCCATGTGACTAGGCAGCCCACCCATACTGATGATGTTACCTCAGGATGCAAGGTCATAAATAATGTGCTGTACCCCTCCCTTTTTCTCTGTCATTCCACATGATGTTGCTGCAGCTTTTCAGGAAAGCACTTTGGTGGGTTTTTGTTTATATGCAGTGTCTTTATAGAATTTATATATGATGTCATTCTTAGTTTTAATAGCAGTTTTTATATAGTCAGCTTCCCATATCAAAATACCTAATGGGAAATGATTATCATTAGTAGAAGCAGAAAAAATGAACTGAGACTGACAGTATAATCAGTAAGTTTATATGCTTTGCTGTATACTATAAAAAAGTCAGTGCAGTTGTTTTATGAAGTTTTGCATTTGTTGCACAAGGTACAGATTAAGAAATCAGAGGTGATGAGATGAGACGTGTGCGTGTGTCTGTGTGCATGTGATGCGTGTGCGCGCGCGCGCGCGTGTGTGTGTGTGTGTGTTTGTGCGGGCGTGTATGTGCATGGGGGAAAGAGAGAGAGAGAGAGAAAGAGAGAGAGAGCTGCTGATGCATTGCAGATAAACTGCAGATCCTGGGCAACGCCTCCCTTGTCTCCATCTCTCGCTTCCACCCAGACATTCCAGATGACATCACCATGTCTCCACCCTCACCTCTTCACTGAAGCTCCTCTGGGTGTGACTCTCTTGCTTGGTGCCCTAGGCCCACAATAAAAACATTGTGACATTTATCACCCTATTAGATGCGACAGGTTGAAAAAGCAATTATGGTGTTTGGATTTTATTTTTCTGTTTAAGAAAAATGGATCTTTAACATGTCTCCTCCGAAGCCACCTTGTCCACTTCCAACCATCTCCTTATCTAAAATAAAAAATAATAATAAAAAAAGCTTTCTGCTTTGCCTACTTTTCACAAACATGTCATGAACCAAAGAAAAAATTTATTTAGCTTTGATTATGGTGCAAATTCACCATGTTTTTTCCCCTAAGATTTTATGCCACATCACAGCATTTATTTTCATCCAAACTTGCAAAAAATCATTGGTCGAGATTGTGTATTGACTATGGGGGAATGAAACCTCTCCGTAAATGCTTATCCAGGATATCCCAAAGACATTCAGTGGGGTTAAGGTGAAGACTCTCAGACAGCCAATTCATGTTGCTGAACCTAAACCTGACGAACTAAAGCCTCCAGAGGCTTATACAGCGGGCACTATGTATAATGTACTTATTACCCTTACATGCCCTGAAATATGGTAAATCTGGACTCATTAGACCACATGACCTTTTTTCATCACTCTAAAGCCTCATTTTCATGCTCTCTTGTAAACCGACCCATTTTCTCCTAAATATCCTCACTAATCAGTGGTTTTCTTATGGCCATGCTGCTGTTTTCTTGTTCAGATATGTGCATGTATATGTAATATCGTATATGATAATACCTGAGTATATATTATATCTAATCTGACATAACATCAATACGACCTGCCTAATACTGTGTAGGTTTTGTTTGACCTCAGAATTCAGAAGACCTCTGAATCTAGGCTGTGGTATCTAGCACTAAGAGTTCAGCATCCTTAAAATCCTTTAACTCGACTCTTAGTCATTCCCTGGCAGATGGAATACTGGTGCCATAACAGGGTGTACTAGATCTGCACCAGCATTTAGATAGGTAATATGTGTCAAAGTAACATGCAAATGAACCAGGACCCAAGGCATCTGTGTTCAGCAGTTTTCCTTTATTCCATAGTGCACCCAGCTCTCCACATGATGTAACACAAAAACCATGATTTGTCAACCGAGCCACCCTTTTCTATTTATCTGTGGTCTAGTTCTAATGCACACATGTCCACTGTCGGTGATTGCGGTGGCGGACAGGGGTCAGCAAGGGTGCCCTGATCGGTCTGCACCTACACAGCACAATTAGCAGCAATCTGCAATGCACTATGTGTTCTAACATCTTTATATCAGAGCCAACATTAACCTTTCCAAAAATTTGAACTACAGGAGCTTTTCTGCCCATAACCCTGTCACCAGTTCACCAGTTTTCCTTTAACAGACCAATTTTTGTTAGTTACTAACCACCTGATACTGGGAACAGCCAACAAGACATGCCGTTTTGGAGATGCTCTAACCTAGTCAGGCTGTGAATAACTTTTTTATAAAAAAAAAAAATTATAACAAAAATACATTGTAGAGCCTATTTTTCATGACAGATTCCACTGACACCCTCATTAATCTTCATAAAGCAGACTCCCCAGTGTTCATTAATGTCAACGATAAAAGAAAAAAAGATCTTTATCAGCTTTTTGTTCCCTGTTGAGCTTCAAACCAGAGCAAAAAAGTTGCTGATTCATTATTTAATGTGACGAAACAGTCCAATGAATCAGCAAAGGAGTCATTTGCATAGACTCGCATTCATGAGCTATTTAGTGTAGAAACAGCAGGCACACCTAGAAAAGCAAAAGAGTCAACTATTATCAGGACAATGAGCTCTATGATCTGACTCACTGACAAATGCAAGTCTTGATTTTTGGGCAGTGCATTCTCAGTATAGCAGTGACATTGAACTGGTTTTGTATGTGTGTGTGTGTGTGTGTGTGTGTGTGTGTGTGTGTGTGTGTGTGTGTGTGTGTGTGTGTGTGTGTGTGTGTTTGGTGCCCATATGAGTGGATCGGCTACAGCCTTGATACTGTTGATGCTCTAAACATGGTTTCAATTTCAAGTAATTTTATCCTTTTTCCAGTGTGTGTTAATCATTAACTAATGGTATATTAGGGTCACTATCTCGATCCACTCATTTCTGTATTGCCATAGATAAGCTAACATCTATGCTTTATTCCTTTTTTGCATATTTTTCCATTTTATTTCTAATTTATCACTGTTTCATCACTCTGTAAAGCTTTTTGTACAGTAAGCCTGTTTAAAATAGTGCTGTATGAAACAAAAATCCATTGTTGTTCATTTTAATGGCTCTGATGGCACCATCTCAAATGGGCGAAGCATACACACATACACACACACTCAAACCACTTTTAGTTTCAATTAGACACTGCCATAAATTATCAGTAAGTGCAGAGTGAACACCCAGAACGTGAGCAGGTTAATAAACACCACTCTGACTTTCATCATGTTCCTGTGCTACTTGCAATATGCTTAAATATTTAGCTTATTAACAAAAATTTAAGTGCACAAGTACAGGCAGCATAGTGACATAATGGTTAGCACTGTGGCCTTTAATCTCCAGGGTCAAGGGTTTGAGTTCCACCTTCTGGAGTTTGAATGTTCTCCCCATGTTTGGTGTCTTTTCTTTAGGCCCTATGGTTTTCACCCACAGTCCAAAGACAATCAGATTAAGCTAATTCACATTTCCAGAATACCCATGGTATGAAAGTGTGCATGGTTTTGCCATAAGATGGATCGACCCCTTGTCCAGGGTGTACCCTGCCTCATACCCCGAGTCCCCTGCAATAGCCTCCAGGCCTCCCGTGACACTGTTCAGGATAAGGGGTATAAAGAATGAGTGAGTGAGTGAGTGAGTGAGTGAGTGAGTGAGTGAGAGTAAGTGAGTGAACACAAGATTATACTATATAATTATATCTAAAATATATTCTGTAGTGAGATATTACTCAACTTTCAAAGGTGTGGAAATTAAACAGAATAATGTATGACAGTATAATAACCTCATAGCCTCATTACTACATGTTATGTTGTGCTATGTTATACCAACATAGTATCGTCATGGCCACAACATACAGTAGTATTTCCTGGTCATTAAACTCATTAAATCTCATTTCCACGCATTATTAAGCTGTGGACACCACATGACATCTCCTTGCCATGCATTATATTATTTTATTCTCTTAGTAAACCATGGCTACAATATACTATCTTATTCCCATGCCTTAGTACGTCACAGAATATTTTCCCCTGAATGTCACCATACTTTATAATATTATCATCTACAAGTATCCCACCCAGAAGAAAGTGGGTTTTAAATTCTGGATACTCTCAAGGTCAAACAATTAATCAATTAAATAAGTGTGTGTATCATTACACCTGAAACATTGCTAATCATTACAGCGGAGACTGATACTGATTACAATCACAGATTATTTTTAGAGCATCTATAAAAATATACTTACAATGTAACAGACATGCATGACATGGAGATAAAGAGAGACAGAATGAAACAGAGAGAGGGGCGGGGGGAGGCGACTGCAGCTGTTGTTTCAGGATATTTATGGCTGTCTGGGTTGGGACACTTTCCTCCCCATGTCTCCTCAGGCATAGGCTCTCTGTCCTTTAACATCTTTCTCTCCCATCACCTCTCTTTAACTAAACTCCAGACTCAAAATAACACCCGCCTTTCCAACACAGAGATATCCAGGACCTTCAAGGATGAAGACAAAGTATGTCTGGAGATTTAAAGGGCACTTTAGCTCAGTGAATGATCACATGCCACGTGAGGTTAGGAAACTCATTATCATTGTGCTGCAACTGTGGCCAATACAAGATGGTGGTCAGATTTTATTTATTTATTTTTTTTAACCTAGATGTTATGGACTACACCCATTTATGGACCATGTTAACCTGTTGTATATAATTATAAACTAAAACATTCTAGTGCAGAAGTGAAGAAGTGAAGCTTCTTTGCTTATACATCAAATACTATGCAGGTATAGAGGAGTTTTTTTAGGTGAATTGTTCCTTTAAATTACACCCCTGCAGACCTGCACTGATGTTTCTTTCTCTCTAACACAAACCCAATCACCTCCGCACACACACACACACACACACACACACACACACATTTCGTGTCCTTCTTTTCCTTCCTAAATGAATAAAACATGACTGTCAGAGAAAAACATTCAGCCTGAGTGAGTGCACAGAGTTTGGTAGATTTTGGTTAAAATGTTTATCTGAGATGATAGCAATTTTTATTTATTTATTTTTGCAATGTGTTTCCCAGCAGAGAAGCATATTACCTTACGCCCCCCTTATTTCTGCTGAGTCACTGCATCACTGCACACTATTTAAAGGAGGGGAGCACCCTGAAGGGTGAAAATACAATACTGAGGCTTGAAGCATCAGCAGCTGTGCTTCATATTAAAGTCCAGTGTGTTATCATTTGATGTCAGTGTTAGGACACTTACTGTATGTTGCAGGCATCAGATGTTCCATATAGAGAATGCAAGAAAACATTAAACCAAATAAATAAATAAATAAATAAATAAATAAATAAATAATAGGTAACAAAAAGTCAATCACCCTATTGTTTGGAACATAATGTTTTTTTTGACAAACAGCAGCAGATTTAGTGCTAGTGACAAATAACATTTACATTAGAATTATCTCAATTTAATTAAAGATTTTGTGCAATTTTTCAGAATTTTAAAGCTACAAGCTTTAATAATTTCCCTGACCTATCCTATGTTATGTGTGGTCTGATATTTCTTTAGTTTCTCACTCACAAATTAGTTCTCACCTGCAATTAGTTGTTAAAACCCTATAGCCACAATTTCATCTTTTCCTGTCAAACATAGCCTCCTTAGAAATAGAGCAACAGCTAGTACAGTTAGCTTGCTTTGATAATCTGCTGTGTTGACAATGACAGTGACGATGACAGTGATCATGACTGTGCACCCATAAGAAACAAACTATAAGCTTGCTAGCTTGGAAACAGGGTGACTCTGATGCTCCCATAGAGTGATACTGTACGTCTAAATACTGTACAGAGAACGTGGAGTCACAACTAACTTTGCTTTATAAATAGTAAAAGTTATCAGAAGAGAATCTGTATAGCTGGAAGGTTTGTTCCATATCTCCAAAAATATTTAGAGGATTTTCTCTGGATACTCCACTTTCCTCCCATAGTCCGAAGACATGCACTCTAGGTTGAATGGAATTTTCAAATTATGTATAGTGTATGACTATGTGTGTGAGCATGTGTGCTTGTACCTTGGGTATAGATTTTGGGTGTCCTCCACATTGTGGGATAAGCTCTAGGCCCCAACAACCCAGCACAAAAAGTAATCATTATAGTGATGAGTAATAATAATACTAGTGCATTAAGGGAGAGTTACTCGCCACAGTGAGGAGATCATTGCTACCCCTCCTGCTTGCAACATGGAGAAATTCACCCCCTCCACCCTCACTGCACCTTGCCCTCTGCTTCATGAGAGAAATTGGTACAACTCTGGTTTTGAAAGGACTATTTTTGATGACTGTCTGCTGCCAGAACCCCCTTTTTTACTTTTTCTGTCGCATTTGGAGTTGTACTTTAGAAAGGGGGCTATGTCAGCAATGTGTCATGGTTTGCCTGAATTACAGCTCCAAGCAAGCAAATCTTCTTAATTGCATATAATCAGATATACAGGATCTGATTTTGTTCCTGATTATGTTGCAGCTGTGCATTATGTGTTGTTTTATGCTATTTTAAGTTCCTGGGTGTCAGTTTCTTCTTGTTCGGTGTGATGTTAGCTGGTGTGATGACACTAACCCAATCCACTGTCAATCATAGCCACAATAATTTCTGTTTTTATGTCTAATTGTGTGTGTATTTATCTCAAAATATTTAACAAGGTCAAGTCTGTACCTGTGTCTTCACCATCTCTAATCCTTGACAATCTATATAAAATAGTCCAGAATATTGAAGTGTTTCAGGGGGATCAACATAGTTTCCAGCATAATTTACTAAACCAAAATAGTTACATAAATATTCACCCCTGTTATTGTGAAACCAATAATTTGGTTGTGCTGCAACTGCCATCAGGAGTCACATAACCGATGCATAGAGATGACCTTTAAAGAATTTTTTTTTTTTTTTACTTCACAACACAACGTTATAATAACCAAAACTAGACATTATCAAATGATTATCAAAACAGGTCCAAAACTAGTCTATAAATAAACTGTTAAATTTTACTTTTAAATATTCAAATATCCAATTTCGGTGAGCCTATACCCACTGTAGCCACAGCGGAAAAAGTGGAAACAGAAGTGGTCTTCTACTGTTGTACCCAATCCACTTTAAGGTTCTGCATGGTGTACAGTATGTAGTATAGAGTGGTTATTTGAGTTACTGTAACCTTTTTAACAGCTCTAACTAGCTTGGCTATTTTCTGGTAACAACAAGTGGTTACAAGGTGAGTTCTCAAACCTGTTGAACTGCCACCAACAGCATGTTTTTGGCACCATGTGTGTAAAAATCCCTGGAGATCAGCCGTTTCTAAAATACTCAATCCAGCCCATCTGGCATTGACATGCCATGATCAAAGTAACTGAGCTCAATTTTCTCCCATTATAATGTTTGCTATGGCCATTAATTAAAGCTTTTGACCTGTACCTGCACAAATTGCCCCAATGCTCTGCTGCCAGATACAGATTCATTAGGAGATTCAGGCTAGTTTAATCACTGTAGTATCTCTTTTATCTTCCCTGGCTGTGTCTTCAGATCCCCTGTAACAGTCAATAGTCTGTATTGCTCATCACAGCAATAAATCAGAGGGCTCTTAAACGCTTGCTTGTTCTGCACCAATATGTCCACCACTTTAAAAACATGATGGTAATAAGTAATGTGACAACCCATTATTGGACCTGGGCTGTGTTTGTCTCTCATGCCACTGCTGCAGAGCTGTCTGCACATGACTCTGTGTGCTCTGCGGCATCTGGATGAGCCTGTGCTGAATTAAAAAAATTTAAAATACAGCTCTGCCACAAAAGCATCTTGAGCTTGGCTTATTTACACAACTGAAAGAGATCTCCTTTAGCCAGGGCCGTGTGGGATTGCACAGCCAACACAAAGACATGCAGCATTGTTAGTGGTTGTACTGTTGCTTAACATGAGTGCTCACAAATGCAAACATGGTGTACAGAATCAAACAGCTATAAATAGAACATATAAGATATAACTAAATCACCCCATTAAGGACACATTTTCTTTTTCTAACAAAAAATGGCGCTAACATTGGTAAAAGCATTTTTCCTCAATAAGACATGATTAATCAGCACCTCCTGCCACTCTGATATAATGCACAACACATTTTCAAAAATTGCAATCTGCACTCGAATCATGAGATAGCACATTGCATGGTTGCATTATCTGCAGCCGTGAGGTCAAAGAGTTTGCAGTGACATCACACTGCAGCACAAGGGATAAAAAAATCAATATTACAGATGGACTGAAGACTTCATTTTGTGAATAAAACATCTGCAAAAAATATGTTAATTTTGGGTAATTTTTGAATTAGGACTGGACAACATATGATTTGCTATACCATTATTGAAATATTTCCCTTTGAAATATGCAAATGAGCACCTCATTTCTTTTTATAGCACCTTTAAATCTGCTGAACCATCACAGGTTCTAGATGTGTTTCTGTTATTAAGGTTATTAATTTAAGCAATGGTATGACCTGTCCCTCCCATACACTCATGGGTAGGACAAAATACCCAAACTGACTACATAAATGTATTTATGGTTGCATAAATAAATTAAAGTAAATAATAGCCAACTAATTTATAGATATGTTCACAGAAAGCAACTAACATTCTGTTTCAAATGCAGCACGCTGGAGCTCAGCTGAAACAAAGAGTATGTAAATGATTACTCATGTAAATTAAATTTAGTGCTTAATGCTGGCCACAGCCCCTGTGCCTATTATATGAAAGCTGATCATTACAGTGCATTTTCCTCCTGGAGCCAGAAAATTCATTCATCAGTCTGCTTAGTGTTCTATCTGCAGATAATAATTACCTTCTATACTATGAATCTTCTTATCCCTTTTGAACCTGTGAACATGAATATTGTAATAGCACACAGGAGAAATTGATTCTTTGGCTAAAATATTGTGAACCTTTTATGGTATTTAGGCAGTCATTTCCTTTTTTTAAATCAAAAATCACATCATTATCAGCTCAGTAACAAGCAAAAGTGAGGAAAGAAAGAAAGAAACATAAACAAATAACAGTTTATTTATTTAAAATGTAAAATATAATAAAAAGCAGAAATATATTCAGACAGGGTCTTATCAATTTTTCTTTTCTTTTTAGCTTGTAACACTTTTTGCAGAATCATTGCAAGAAAGATGATAGAAGTGTTCTCCATAGACACAATGAACACTGGTGTCCTTGGTGCTTAATGAGCAAACTGCAAGTTTAGTCTCTGTCCAAGGTTCTGATAATATCTTGACTCCCTGACTCATTGGGAAAACCTAAAGTTTTCAATTTAAGCTTCTAAATACAACTAGTGTAGATCTGGAGGAAATGTAAGGCACTCAATCCTACATATTATATTTTATTATATTATATTATATTATATTATATTATGGTTGTTGTTATTGTTAGGTTTTATGATTTTTTAGGAAACTTTACTGGGAGAGAGTCCACATTTTCACTGGAGCTAATAATAATAATAATAATAATAATAATAATACCATCATCATCATTAGTGCTTTTCATTACCGAAAAGTAGATTTTCATTACTTAATACACTACAAATTTTAAATAAAGTAGGTCATATATTATTTTATCATTTTAACTTCTGCATCGCATGGGAAATTAAGAGCAAGCACTGAAACCCTCAAACACGCAACCTTGACCCATGTCCTCTTTTCAGCCAGAATGCTAAAGTACTGACAACTAGTGTCCAAAGTGCCCCTCCCACTAGGAGAGATCATTGGTTCAGTCCAAATAATCCTGCACTCCTGGGGTATATAAGAGCCTCGTACAAGATCCAGGACGCTGTGAGAGCCACACACACCACTCATATACAGGCGTACTCCTCCACCACACACGTACCCCATTCATCTGAACACGGTCTCCACCGCACCTGTCTGGATGAGCTACTCGCTCGACGTTCTCGGAAGTCCCTTCCGGAGAGTGATGGACACTAGGACAAGCTACAGCCGCACCAGCGGCGGCTCGGGCTCCAGCGGCTTCCGCTCGCAGACATGGTCCCGGGCCAGCCCGGTCTCTTCCGTGCCCTACAAGAGGACGATGAACGCGGAGAACATAGACCTGAGCATGGACCTGAACACCCCGACTGCAGCGCTCAACGAGAAAGAGCAGCTCCAGGGTCTGAACGACCGCTTTGCAGTGTACATCGACAAGGTGCACTTCCTGGAGGAGCAGAACAAGCATATCGAGGGAGAGATCAACGCACTGCGGAGGAAACAGGTTTCCCGCTCGCAGTTGGGCGAGCAGCATGAGCGCGAGCTCCAGGAGCTCCGCGCCGCCATCGAGCAGCTGCACAATGACAAGGCGCGCCTGAATCTTGACGCCGAGCGCCTGCAGGACGACATTCAGCGACTGCGTGAGCGTCTGGAAGACGAATCCCGAGTGCGCGCTGACACCGAAGCCATGACGCGCGCTCTGAAGAAGGATGCCGGAGACGCCTCCCTGGCCAAAACCGAACTTGAGAAGAAGATCCAAGCCCTCCAGGACGAGATCGCTTTCGTCCGCGGCGACCACGAGGAAGAGGTCGGCGAGCTGCTCGCACAGCTGCAGGCATCACAGGTCGTTACCGCCGAAAAGAGGGAGTGGCAGAAGGCAGACATCACCGATGCTCTGCGAGAGATCCGCACCCAGCTCGAGGGTCACTCCAACCGCAACCTGCAGCAGGTCGAAGACTGGTTCATGTGCCGCTACGCCAAACTGACCGAGGCTGCGGAGCAGAACAAGGACGCCATCAAGTCCGCCAGAGATGAGATCTCAGACTACCGGCGCCAGCTGCAGGCCAAAACGGTGGAGCTTGAGGCTGCCCGCGGGACCAAAGAGTCTCTGGAGAGGCAACTGAGCGACATTGAGGACCGACACAACACCGACCTATCCAGTCTACAGGTAAACACCTTTCACCTATAGTTATAGCACTTACAGAATAAATAGAGAATTTTTTTTAACTGGAATTTTTTATTAATGTTTTGTTGGTGAGACTAGAAAAAGAACTACAAGATATTGCCCGAGCGCTTGAGTTTTTAGACTATGATCAGAAGTCGTACTTAAGACATATATTTACTTACGACATAATATTTACCAGCATAGTTTTATAATTACAGATTTTTTTTGCAAGTGCATTTAAAGTTCTAAAAAAGACTACTTAAATTAAATAACTTTCACTAACTAATATTATAATAATGATAATAATTACTAGCGTTACATGACATTATTGCTGCATGAATGATACACATTTCATTTAATTTTAGTCGTTTGTAAATGCCTGTATTGTAGATTTGTTTAGAGGTTTTTCTGCACAGCCGAGGTCAGACTGCAGCGCACATAACCTTTATGTTTACTTAACACGACTAATAAAAAAACATATTCATAAATATAATTATTATTGCTAGTAGTTGTGTATGAATATTGCAGTTACAGAAATCAGGTAAATAATAGCATATTTAAATGCATTGCAAAATTCATTGCAGTTCTCTAGGTGAGTCCACTGCAGCAGAGATGCTGTGTCATGGTGTAAAGGTAGAGGATGGGAAGGGGGGGGGGGGGGGGGAGTAAA
>JAQQZT010000011.1:12539921-12566754 GCA_030068275.1 Clarias platycephalus | reverse complement strand
TGCAGCAGCAAAATGCCATGCAGCAGCAGCAAAATGCCATGCAGTTTCAGGCACATCAGCAGTTAAAACTGCAACAGCTACAACAACAGCAGCAGCAGCAGCCACAGCAACAGCAGCAGCAGCATCATCAAAATCAGTCACTGCAGCACCAAAACCAACAACAGCAGGCAGCACAACAACAGCAGCAACAAAACCAGGTCAGTGCAGTAAAAAAAAAAAAAAATCAAAATCTGATGGGCAGTTTCCTTTCAAAAATAGATCAGAAATAGATAAGATTTTACCTTGTTCCTGTTTTTGATTGGATAGAATTTGTGCACATACAAAAAATAGGGTTTGTCATTTAGAAATGAGACCTAAAACTGTGTTTTGCACTATGGTATTAAAAATTTTGCAGGAATTTTGCAGTTCACTCATGTGTTGAACTGTGAGGAGGAATTTATACAGATCATGGAACAACTTACATCACTACTTGAAACATGCATTTTGTCTGAAACAATGACAATTCGTTCATTGCGTTATGGATATGATGAAGAGCCTGTTGCTGATGCATTAGTGCTGGGTATTGTTTAAAGTTTTTCGATGTTGGTTCCTGAACAATTCCTTTTTTTTAGACCAAGTTTCACAAAAACAAGAACGCATTATAGTGTATATACCTTTGCCATGCTTACACAAAGAAGTTGCATAGCATAATAAATATATTTTTAAAAGGGTGTTTGTGTATATACAAAATGTGTATGCATATATTTCACTCTTTAGTTGTTAATCTTTAATCTTTCAGCAACTTGGCATTATACCATTCACAGCAGTTTTACAACATAAAAAATAAACCCGCTTACCACAACTTAAGGTTGTCTTAACATTGTTGTGCAAGTTACAAGAGTAATTGCTCTTGTACTTAAGTAGTTAAATAACCGAGCAATAGCAAAATATAGATACTTTGCGTCAAACAACTATAAAAAAAAAAAAAAAGACTTACTTTTTTAAGTACTTTAAAAAAAATTACTGCTCCTTTTTGCACAGTTTGCACCATTTTAACACCTTATTTTTAAAGTGCTTTCTATAAAAAATATTCTAATAACCTATCATATTTCTTAGGTTTCTAACTCTACTATGTTGATACTTCTGCCGTTCCCAGATTTAACAATGCTGCAGCCCAATTTACATTTTACGATTAGGCATTTAGCAGACACTCTTATCCAGGACAAGTTACAAAAGTGCTTTGAAGTTTCCATTATTGGATGGATGCTTTGTTTTTGTTCTGGACTCAAGGCCCAACTGCAGTACCCTTGAGGGTCTTTAGGGGGCTGAGAACAGTAAACTTGCTGTGCTTACTTACTGTGTAAAATATCCATTAAATAGGTAGCATTATTTTTTTTCCTCTTTTGTGCACCCTAGGAACCACATTCAGCCCAAGTTGATTAAAAGGAAAAACCAACCCATCTGGTAGCACTGGCGCAGAAACAAACCTTTCAACTACACAGAATTATGCTTTGTTTGTTAATGAGAGCACTCATGGATTTATATATTTTTTTTTTCTCCAACAAATCAATTCTTAACATACTTGACCCCATCCTTTACCAAGCAATGTAACAAAGCGTAATTTATATTAAGAAATAAACAAAAAAACATCAACAACATATAAACCTACAGCCACGGTCAAGTGTTTTGATAATCACGCACATAAAAATTTTCACAAAGTCTGCTGCTTCAGTGTTTTTAAATATTTTTGTCAGGTGTTATTATGGCATTCAGAAGCACTGTATAATTACAAGCATTTCAGAAGTCAAATACTTTTATTGACAATTACTTTAAGTTTATGTCAACAGTCAATATTTGCAGTGTTGACCCTTCTTTTGCAAGACCTCCGCAATTCTCCCTGGCATGCTGTCAGTCAACCTCTGTGCTCATTTTTGCATAATCAATGCTTGGAATTTGTACAAATTTATGCTTGTTTCAAGATTGACCACAAGTTCTCAGATCCACCTCATTGTTTTGTCTTATGCTATCAATCAGGATGTGAAACATTGCATTCAGTAGTTTTGTAGAGTCATTATGTTACATTCATGTGGTGAAGAACATTTCTCATGCTGTGCTCAACCAAAACATGAAGAACAATGTATGCATTTAAATTTCAGCAAAATTTATTTGCTTCCTGCAAGGGCACTCCATCTGTGATTGATGTGATTGCTTCTCTTTGCAGTTGCATCAGTCTCGACTTCAGCAGCAGCAGCACTTAACAGTACAGTATCAGCAACTCCATCAACAACAAGTTCATGTTCAGGCTCAGTCCATTCAGCATTTGCAACAACAGCAGCCCCAGCAAGGCCAGATGCCCCCACATTCCCAACCTCCCCCGCAGATTCTTGTACCCCAATCACTGGCTAATCAGATGCCTACTGGGCAGCACCAGCCCATTGGTAACCTAAGCCAGCAGCAACAGCATCAACTGAAGCTCCAGCAGGCCCAGCATGTTCTCCAGGTGAGGGTTACCAATAGTCACACTGCAACTTAGAAAGTGTGATTTCATCACTGGTAAGGTGTGATTTTTATTAGTGTACACTGTACTCGTGGCTGTTATTTGGTAACATTTCTATAAATATCTGTGAATGCTTACAGTCATCCTGTCACAAATTATTTAGAAAAATGTCTCTGTGCTGCAAACCATCCATCCACATGTACATCTGTGGTCCTGAGTGTTTTGTCAAAAATATTATTCATTGAAATGTGCCACAAAGCTGTTACGCAAATGTACGGAATACATTTCTGTAGAAATGAAGCCTGAAGAATATGGTAAAAAAAAAAAAATCGCAGGTTTTGAACCTTAGACCCATTTCCTGTCATTGTGCTAGTTTGATAAGAATTTTTGAAAGTGTTTTGGAAAAAGTGCACACTGAATTAACATGAGCCTGAGCTCTTTGTGGGTCCCTGACGTGGGTGGGATGCCTCTCCAGTCAACACTGGTCACATTCCACATTGTGCCTTGTTAACTGCACGATCCACTCACAAATATTTCTTATACTAATGGACAAAATCCAGGCCAATTTGTCCCAAGAATAAGAAATGGGTGAGGCAACGCTGTTGCATGCTTTGGATTTGCTGGGGCACAGGGAGCTCGAAGCATCAACGATGTCCCTCAGGGGTCCCTTGTAGCACCTTCACAGTCTGGTATTCCAGGTACACAGGCAGTGTCGGCTGCTGTACTGTGACCTTTGATTCCCCCAAAAGCAAGAGCTTCACAAAGACTTCTGCAAAGAACACCTCTAACCACACATCAACTAACAGCCACACACAGCCTGAATTGGCTTAAGTGAACTAGCCTATGCCCTGATCTGATACCCAAACTATTTGGGTAGGATATTATAGTGACATGCATCCCGTGGCAGTGAAAGCACTACTAAGTATTAAGATTCAGCCACAGTGATGCCATGTGTTGATCATTTTTCACAGCCATTATTTAACAAAATAATTATTTGTAATTTTTTAGTAGTTAGTAATTTACGCAGTTATTGCAATTTAACAATCATGTAATAACTCAGTATTTGGTGTTACCTCTTTACACAAAAAAATTAAATGTGCGTAATATGTCCTCCAATCCAATAATTTTTTCCTTGTGCATTCCCTGACCTTCCGCTTGCTGGCTTGCTTGTGCATTTTGTATGTGTGCATCTAAGCAGGCTAGAGTTTTGCAACAACATCAACAACAGCAGCAGCAACAGCAGCAACACCAGCAGCAGCAGGCAGTTCAACAATCCCAGCAGACAGCAGCAGCTCAGGCCCAGCTTGTTACAGGTTCTGGCCCGGTAAGAGCTGTGCAAGCTGTACCGGCCACGTGGGAAGTGAATGAATGGGTTGAGCCTTGAGTGAATGCATGCCAACTGAGTGAACATTAATATTAATACTTAATGGATTGTTTTCTTCATTTGTTGACCCACTTAATCCCCACAAAGCCAGCAAAAATAATTACTGAGCAAAATGTTCAAATTCTTGAGGTTGTATTCAAAAGGGGCAATAATTCTGTAACACACCTTTGATTGACTTAGAGCAGACTCTGCCCCACTGAGGCATGTGCCGTTCATTATTGTATTTTTCATCTAACTTTTATTCAGATTTATTTACCGTATAGCACAAATGTATTTATAATAAAATAATAGTAATCTTTTGGCCACATCTTTTTATATTAAGTGGTTTCAGTTTTGTTCATGGTGTGGCCTACATCCATAAAATCATTTACAGTAAAATTGATCATGTTTTAATAAATTGCAATATATTGTGTAACTTTTTCTTGGCACATGTTTATATGCAGTTGCAGGAAGTAAAAAGCTTCCTGAAATTAAAATCAGTTCGTTTAGTGGAAATGCTTAGTTAGTTAGTTAGTTAGTTAATAATTCTTTTGGTGAGGAGGAGGGGGAGCCTTTCGGAAAAAAAAAAAATATATATATATATATACCTTTTCCCCTCTTCCCCAAATTGTAAACAAACTCACTGAGACGTGTCTTGATCTGTCCCCGTGTGTGTCATTCCTTAAGGGAAAGATCATATTCATATATATTGCAGTTCTTTATATTGACCATATATAGGCCTTCAGTCTGACGCACGCACGCATGCACACACACAAACACGCACACCTGATGATGTCAATTATTACACAAAAACAGGTTAAAACATTTCAGTGCTTAGAGCTTGAGAGGGGTCTTTATTTTCTTTTGCCTTGCTATCTGTGGCTAACAAACTGACTGCATGATCTGCTTCTTTTGAGTCACTGCATACTTGTGCTTGTGATATTACTAACTGTTTGACATAACTGCTTTTACAGCTATGCTTATGTCCAAATGTATGTCTTACAAACACTTGGTTTGTTGCTGTTACAGTAAAATACCACCACCCAGTTACATTTTTTTCTTTTTCTTTTAACAGCACACCCCAATGTGTTATTCGTTTTATGCCACTTTTTCACAATATTTTTTCACACATGTTCTACCGTATAATTTGTTTATAGTTACATGTGGTGATGTTTAATGCCTGACAAACAAGCACCTGCTATCACCTTATACATGGTACAAAAGATAAGTCATTCCTCCATCAGCCCCTTTTTGTTTCTTTGTCCTAAAGTTAAGTTAAGACCAAACTAGTCTGCAGACGTTTGTCATGTTATTAAGAAACTGCAAATTGGTCCTGAAGACTTTCTCCCTAATTACTATTTCCCCCCCCCCCTTTATTTCTTGTCCGCTAATACATGATTCTCGGAAGCGTGGTTCACCCAAAGTACAGTAAAATGTGGTTTGCGACACGTGTGATATATTTTTTTTTTACAAATTTCTGAACATAATCAAAATTTCCTGTGAAGCTTACCACTGAAGCAGGAGTGTATTGTAAAGCTGATGATAATTAAGCTCCATGTGAAATAATTTATTTAAAAATGAAATGTTAAGCAGGTGCTTTTATTTATGGTTACAGTTGCATACTTTTTTAGCTTAATTACCTTTTGCTGCTGATTGACTTTGTATGAGGGCGAGGAGGAATCTAGTGTAGCTTTGGGTTGATTTTTAGCATCAGCTGTTCATGTAGCTTTAGGTTCATTAGACATGGATACATGCACCACATCTCCATTTATCTTGCATGATGAAATAGTAGATAGCATGCTCCCCTTTAGTCCGTGGATTGCTATTTCTAACCTGCACAAGAAGGAAGTGACGGATGAGCTCACACTTTATTGGTGATCACACGCATCTCAGAATGTCTTCCCATGTATGTGCCCATAGGCCCTCATCAGACCCGAGTGTGCATGTGTGCATGTGCTTCTTCTCATATCCGCTGATGCACTGCATTTATTGTTTTTGCTTGTGACATGTCTGTTGTCCCCTCTGTCCTCCTCAAAGATGATGCCCCGTGCTGGGATACCCCGGTTGCCCCGCGCCATTCCTCCAAACTCTGCTGCCATGGGAGGACAGCAAATGCCACAGGTATTTACACCAGGGGCAGAGTGCTGGCATTCCAGTAGGTGCCCATGTCAGTGGCTCCCCCTCTACACCCCCCTCGCAACAGAGAGGCTGTCCAAGAGCAAGCCTTAACATAACTGTTCCCCCCCTGTCCTCTTTTGTAACCTCATTGAAGCCCAATCCTTAAAAGGGTGGTAGGATGTTATTGCAAGCTGTACAGGTAGGTGGAACAGTCGACCTCAGAGTGTAATCTGGTGTTTTTATGTGTGTGACAGTGCAGAAGCTTTAATGGCCACTAGGTTTGTTCAGGTAGAGTAATAACTCGATACATGTTCCTTTTGGCTCTGTCGTCTTCTCCACAGGGTCAGCAAATGTCCTCACCATCTCCTGTTCAGGTGCAGACACCCCAGCCCCCGATGCCACCACCCCCCCAGCCTCAACCCTCTCCACAGCCGATCTCATCACAACCTAACTCTGTCAGGTACATTCAGTCCTTACAACTCTAAATCCATATTGATGGTTTAAAGCACCAAAAAAAACCTTCTACAAGCTGAGAAATACAGAATGGAGGGAGTTGAATGAGCAGTAACACCGTCTCCGTCACATCATTTTTCACTTTATAGAAGCACTTCATAAAATAGTGCTGTTAAATTCTGGCTTTTGATGAATCAGAAGCTGTCGACAAATTTTTTTATAATAACTTACATAATAACTTTGTATTTTGCAGATGTTTAAACGGGTTAAAAAGTATTACTTGACTTTAATGAATATATGGAATATAATCCTTTAATGAATGGAACACTGTTCTTCTTGCGGATCTGCTGTATTGTAAGATACTAAGTGCAACTCTGCCCGCATGCAGATCCGCCTGTGTGCTATTAAATGGAGTGTGCAGTCAACTCGCAACTCTCATTCCTCGGGCTGCTCCAATGCTTCGGCAGCTTCTACTTCTGGCTGTTGTATGCGCTGTCGCTGTAGAAGCTCTGCAGTCTGATCCAGGGTTGTAGTAGCTACGAGCTCAACCTGATGGACTCATTTTTGTAACTGTTACATTCTTTTCCTCTTTTTCATGTTTGTTACACCAGCCTATAAAATGCTTTAACTATGAGCTCGGCCTGACGTATTAATTTTCGCTAAGGTTACGTTGCCTGAATGCCTGTGACGTGCTCAGAATATGACATTAAAGTTGATGACGCTGCGTACTGTTGGGTCACAATATGACACAAAAGTTGATGACGCCGACTTCCGTTACATCAGTATGGAGCCCCTGTGACACGCCTGGTCTGAGGTCAACTTGCTCCCGCTCCTCACACTACTCCAATATTTTAGCTGCAATTACTTCTGCCTGTCATAACCGCCGGTGTAGACGCACCGCAGTTCGATTGGGGTGTCACCATAAATGGCACTGGCTACTGTTATGACATAAAAGTTCAATATGACACTGTAATGGAAGTGATGCAGTGTAATCAGTGTAATAGAAGTCATAGTGTTAAACATATGTTAATGTCAGGACAGCATGTTGATGGAACGTATTGTGTGGTTTTCCAGTTCTGGTCCAACTCCATCCCCAGGAGGTTTCCAGCCCAGTCCTTCCCCACAGCCTTCGCAGAGTCCAGCCACAGCACGTACGCCACAGAGTTACCCGATGCAAGTGCCGTCTCCTGGACCTCTCAGCACTCCAGGTATACAGCACACATAACACTGCAGACCTCTTTTCATACATGCCGCATTTTCTGCATATTTCATCTCTCTGACATTATATTTGCCAATGGGTAACCTGGATTGAGTGTTTAAATAGTAGTGGTGCTTTTGTTTTAGGAAGGGCTATTTTTAGCTCAGTTTTATGTGATATGCCTTTTATAATGTGAATAATGATGATCTAGCATTAAACTGTGCTGTAGGTGAACAGATTTTCCAGGTCTGAATTAAAGTACTGACTTGCAGTCATAACTCGGTATGCAGTATACATTGCAGTATTCTGTTGAAATCAGGAGATTTGTATTTTATTAAGTATTTTATTAATCATAATGTCAAGGCCACTACTTGGTGTGGTGTGAACTGCTATTGGAGGTCTGGAAGTGATTTTCTACATATAGAAACACATAATTTATTAATTAAATTTTAATAAAACTCACAAGAAGCTTTGTCAAGCACCAAAGGTAGTTGGTCATACAGGGGAGGAATTATTATTATTATTGTTGTTATTATTTTAATGACAGAGTTTTAGGGCTGCACTGACTCGTTAACGTAATCGATTCTGCAAATATGTCGATTTCCATGGAGTGTGTTGATGAATCGCGGTGTTTACTTTAGACCGTTCGACGCGTGGCAATTCTTTACCAAAACACCTAAGAAATTAATGGTTCTCTGCACACTGTCAAGGTGAAATGACTCACCACAGAGCACACACACACACACACAGCATGAGCATCTAAAAAGAAAACACCACGAGTCTCTCAGACCTCAAAATAAAGAGACACAAGCCTCATTATGTATTTAAAGTGAGTTTATTCTGAGTATTCATAGGCATCAGTGCCTAGGACTAAAAATTCTTAAGAGCAAATGATAACACCTAGACTGGCAACACCGCTTTCTAGCACATTGGCGAGGTATAAACAGTATGTTTGTGGTTGTAGATAATAGACTTTTAAAACTATGTGGTGTAAGTTAAAGTTTGAAATGATTGCTTCTCATATATTGTTTCTTGTTTAATAAATGAATATGTGAGCCTTTCTCAAATTAATGCAGTTGATGACATTCAAATATTTATATAGGAAAGGTTTTCTGACAAAAAAGGCAAATCTGTATGCAAGGTTTTCATTATTAAGAAAAATATTTTTTCTATACAAATGCTGCCACTGTATGCTCACCTCACATGGATGCTGGACTTTATTAATTCTTGACACTTACTTAATCTTATATATTTATTTTTTTATGCTTGAATAGCATGGGTAAAAGATTAAACATCAAAGTTATGGTTATTATTTACTGGCAATTTCAATAAAAGGATAAATCATCCAACCAGAGAATTATTGCTAGCATACCTGTGAAAAATTATAATTGAAAAATAATCAATGTCGTAGTAATAATAGTAATAATAATAATAATAGATTAAGTGAAAAAAAGAATCATTATGTGCAGCTCTACCAAAATCACTGTTAAAAAAATGTGTGTGTGGTCAGGAGGAGTGTAGTCAGACAATGCTTGCTTGTGTGCACAAACCACTTTGTTAAATGTAGCATGGCTGATGTGGCTATATTTATGCAGCTAGAGGTTTCTTTACTTCGTAAATCATATTTTTTCTTTGCTTTGGGTTCTCTACCCCTGACTAATAATACATTGCACATATTTTGCATATTTCATCTGTGTGCACATCTGTTCGTGAGAGAGAGCTTTAAAATGACACCTACAGTATAAGCAACACGACTAAAACTTAAATCAGGGGTAACAGTTCCACAGAAGACTGGCAAACTCAACAAACCTTTAGCTTGATTGACAGCTCAACTGGCTAATCACAGCACAGTTTGAGAATAAGGCCTGGAATAAGTGACACATTGCACCCAATCTGGTGCTGTGTGAGCGAAGACAAGGAAGTTACTCATCCAGTGCCTCAATAACAGGCACATCTTGTTTTGTATAATTGCTTCTCTTTATAACATAACATAAATGTTGTTAATTCATCTTCTGCTTATACCGTTCCCTGGGAATATTGTCTAACCACACAATACAAACTTCCTTTTCCATTCTGTTTTTTACCTTCTGCCCACCAGAAGGATGTAGCGTTTCAAAGTAATCATTTGATTTGCAGACTAACTATTAATCCATGTATCTATGTAACTGGTAAACGTTGTAATAAGACTTTGTTGCTGTATTCATTGCCAAATAAATTCAGTGCTGTAAGCTGTGGCTATAATCATTTATCATTTATCAGTGATCCTCCATGTTGAGAAATACAAGAATATAAATAAGAGAAGGACAATATAAATGGAAAATTAAAACATTATATTACGTATTTCATAAGAATAAGCAAACTATTTTTTCATTTATATTGCTGCAGATATTAATAGTTTTAAATCTAACGATTCAGCTAGTTTCAGTTATTATTTGTCAAACTCACACAAGATTGATGTACTTTTTGTTTTACTATAAATTAGGTAACACCAATAGTGTGTTCGAGCACTAATACAATAGCTAGACAAAATCAATAATCAGTAATTAAATAATAATGATGATAATCTTAACATTTTATAAAAAAAAATTTAAGTAGTAGTAATAATAATTGTATTTGATAATTAGTTTTTTTTGTTAATTTAATTATAATAAAAAAAACAAAAAAGAAGAGTAGTTTAAAATCACTACTTTGTGGTGATCAATTGGGAAGTGTGGTAAGATTTGCTTGTGCTCACCAACAGGTAACCCCAGCTCTGTGATGAGTCCAGCGAGCGCATCCCAGTCAGAGGACCAGCTGTACATGGACAAACTCAAACAGCTCTCCAAGTACATTGAACCGCTGCGCAGGATGATTAACAAGATTGACAAAAATGAAGGTATTGTTTGTATTTTGTAGCGCAGGCCTACTGTCACTGCTTTTCTTCTGGGTAAATGTTGATTTTTTTTTTTTTTTCTCTTTACTTCTTTTCCAGAAAGAAAGAAGGATTTGAGCAAGATGAAAAGTCTTCTAAATATTCTCACTGATCCCAACACCAGGTAAACACAAATACACAACCTGCTCATTAAGAGGATGCTTCATAGTTTTGGACTTTTTTTGTTTAGACTCATCAACTGTCCTTCCGTTATATTAGATGCCCCCTTAAAACACTACAGAAATGTGAAATAGCCTTGGAGAAGCTCAAGAATGACATGGCAGTGGTAAGTCCTACAGACCTCCTGCATTACACTCTGCTGTCTAAGGAGATTGAGAGTCAATGAAAGCATCATTTTCCTTGATTAGAGGGACTTATGGCTTTTTTTTTTTAAAAGACTGAAACTACAATTAATAAAACACTCTAAACACCTGTTTTACTTTGTTATTGAGGAGTGCTGTGTGTGTAGAATAATGATTTGGGGGATTTGAATCCATTTGAAAATGAGTGGAATGTTGAACATTAAAGGGTCTGAAAACTTTCCATCAGCACTGAATACAGTTTCCTACATAGTATTTCTATATGCCTGCATACTAGTATGTGCATTATTTTTTTATCTATTTCTTTTCCTGTGCAATTTTCAATTGAGCTAACTAGCTCTGGGACAGTGGCAGGAGTAATTAATGTTAAGAATAGGCTTGTCTTACACAATTGTTCGATCATAAAATTATGATGTACAGACAGAACAGTCATTGATTTTATCACATTTTCTCTGGAAATTTAGATGGATATACTGTTTAAGCCTAAAGTGTACTATAGCCTAAAGTGTGATTGTACATTCATGATCTAATCAATGATGATGCATGCTACTGTAATGTAGAAATAAAGTCTTAGAGTTGATTCAGAATATCTGCCAGTCATAGCTCAGCACATATCTTGTTCTTATTATGCAATATCTTTTTTAGATATAAAAATATTTGTATCAGCTGCTGCATTCCTGTTCAAATCCCAGGATTATGTTCTAATCCCTTTGCATTCCTTCCTCAGCCTACACCGCCTCCTCCAACAGTGCCTTCCAAAAAGCAGTACCTGTGCCAGCCACTGCTCGATGCTGTTCTGGCCAACATCCGCTCACCAGTTTTCAACCACTCTCTCTATCGAACGTTTGCACCCGCAATGACGGCCATTCACGGACCGCCAATCACGTGAGTGCCACTTGATTTTAAAGTAATCTCAACAATGCAGCATTCCAATATTTTAACAATCCCAAGATTGTATTTACAGCAAATTACGTATAACAAACCATCAAGAATTATGCTTATGAAATACTCTGCTTTATTCTTAAACTTTCTTCAGAGGACCCATCATTCCAACTCGGAAGAGGAAGTACGAGGACGATGATCGCCAGACTATCCCAAATATCCTGCAGGGGGAGGTTGCACGCCTCGATTCCAAATTCCTTGTCAATTTGGATCCATCCTTTTGCAGCAACAATGGAACCGTGCACCTCATCTGCAAACTGGGTGAGTTTAGATGTGAAAAAAGGCTTGGTCACATGTTTTTTTTCTCTTTTCTTCTCACACTATCTGTGTCATATAGAAACATGACCATGTATGATGTAAAAAAAAAAAATAGTCTTTATAATGATTTTTCCCCCCATTATTACAGATGACAAGACCCTTCCAAGTGTTCCTCCTCTCCAGCTGAGCATTCCGTCAGACTACCCTGAGCAGAGCCCTCAGTGGGACAACGATGATCAACAGTATGGTAAGAAAACACTTGCCTCTTTTGGCAAACTAGTGAAATGAGAGGGTGGAGTCAAGCTGTTGCATCCAGGGTGGTGAAGGGGGCTCCAGTCAGCTGAGGATATGTGGTCAAAGTGGTGGCTGGAGACTTTGTTGGCATTTTTACATATATTAGAAATCAGCTTCTGACCTAGGGCATCTCTTTCTTTGCAGAGGCAAACCCATTCTTGAAGAATGTCCACAGGAACATGACGTCCAAACTGCTGCAGCTTCCCGATAGGCACTCAGTCACAGCACTGCTCAACACATGGGCACAAAGTGTGAGGCAGGCGTGCCTCTCTGCAGCCTAATCATGGCACCAAGCGTTCCCTTGCAGCATAGAACTCAATATTTCTGTCATATGCGTTTCATAATCAGCTCATATTTGTAAAGGACCGCTTAAACACTGATGTAGGTAAAGGTGTTTTTAGTTACAGTAATAAATAATGCGTTTGCTTCACTGTGTAGTGTACCCTAGTGTACAATAAGGTTTATAAAGCAAATCATATAGTCAAGTTCCCTGCAAACAAAATGTGTTAATCGTGTCTGGACCATACCTTGCTAAAGCCAGTAACCGCATTCTTTTCTATCTTTCAACGTTGAAGACAGTCATTTGGAATTGTCTTCATCAGAATCTATTTAAGAGGCAGGACTTGAGCATATTTAAAGGCATTTAGTTGGATGCATGAACTTTACTGCAAGAAGAGTCTTATTTATATGCCGTATATGACTCTTACACAATTACAACTGTATTTCTTTCTGAGGCATCGTGGGTAATTATAACTTGTTAAACTTAGGAGCAGTAGACGCATTCTTCTTTATCAAATCCATCACAGTTTTTATCATATGCACGTGTTAAGGACACATACATTATACCAATATCTTATTTTCTAACACTTTGCTGTAAATAAAAAAAAAAGATATTGCTGTGTTCTCATCTGAAACAGATCTCTTTGTTTTTTTTTTTTTTTTTTTTTTTTTCAATAAAAAATAAACGTATAGAAATGAATGGAATAGAAACAGAATCAGGAATCAATTAATTCATAATACATAGAAAATGAATGCAAATCACATTTCTGTCAATTTTGATTAAATTTTGTTAAATCACAGTATATACAAAAAGGTTTTAACCTTGTGTATTAACCCTCAAGAATCCAAACAACTTGCTTAGCATTACAGACATTATGATTTATTTATAAATCTTTCAAGCCTTGAAGTTTTATCTGCATTCATTCTGGTTTCACACTTTACTTTTAATTACTTAAAGCACTTAAATTAAATACCTTAAATATTTTAGTTCTTTGCTGGAGTAATCTTTTTTTGTTTGTTTGTTTTTTTGTTAATGAACTTGCTCATTTAGGAAAGTTAACTTCCAGAAAATTTTTCCATTTGTGCAAATAAGTCATTAAGAAGACTTGGACAATTTGATAATCATCAGTTTAAGGTATTTTTTTTCCATAAGCGGCTCCTTTGGACGGCTCGAGTTCTCCTGGTCAGGCTCTGTTTAAGTGAGGGAAGGATCACACTCTCTGCAACTTCGCTCTGCCACACCGCCCTGCCACACAGAGGGGGAAATGCCCTCAGTGTATTAGTTAAAGTTAGCTTACATTTAGTTTTAGCCAAAAACTAATTTAGTTTAGTTTAAATTTATCTACCTTTGTATACCCTATGGGATTAACCATAACTTACTGTGCTTTTGGCAGGACACGAAAAGGAAGCTTTGGAAACATCTCGGGCTCCTCTGCCCTGCTGAGAAGGAAAAAAAGTAGACAACTGGAGTTTAAACAAAACATGCATCATATTCCCTTTTAGCCCAAATGCAATCTGAGTTTTGGATTATCAGGCTGCTTTGACCCTTGGGCCATGTTCAAATTACCATCCTGAAGTGACTCAAATCCAAATTTTTTTTTTTTTTTTTTTTTTTTTACCCTGATACGAGACATATCTTATATTTTCTAGGGCTGGTTAAATGCATAAATTTGATGTTTTTCCGAACAATTCTGAGTCTGTTTAGATGCTAGATTAGATACATATCCAATACATGATTTTGTGACTTAAATGAGATCATAATTGAGAATATGAGAATTTACTTTGGACTTTCATCCACTTGGTCTTTCACTGAGGAAGAGGCACTGATTGGCTCGCCACCTCTTGTCTAATCATAGATGAGACTGAATCCTTGTAACTAATTATAATACAGATGGCAGGATTTATTAGAAATGATTAAGAAAGCCCAACTCAACCTCAATGTTCAAGAAAAAATATTCTGTTATACAGTCAGGTCCATAATTTTTTTTGAGCAAAGATATTTTTTTTTGCCTTTAGGCCACATTGTGTCAAAAAAAGTATCTTTGTTTAAAAATTTATGGACCTGACTTTTTTATTAAATTACACACTTCACAGTGAGCGGTACCACTTTACGCACTTGACAAACTTGTATTCTGATTCAATGCTTTGCACATGAAGGCACACCTTATTAGATTATCGTCCATGTAGAATATTGGAATCTCTAATTGAGAATGGATTGCAAATGGATTGAGGAAATATTGTCAATGTAAACTTAGCTGGAACTGGATTTGATTTAAGATAGAAGTTGACAGATATTTAAAAGCTTTTTTGTTAGATTAATTAGAGTTGTAAAGCTAGTTTAAATCCAAAGAAGGAAACTAAGGATAAGAACCTTTTCTCATCAGCAACATAGGCTTTGGCCATAATGTAGCTCTCTGGGGTGATTTTCCGGTTGACCACGATGTCCCTGAGAACGGCCTTGATGCGCAGAATCTGAGGGGAAACGCACACTGCTCAAATGTTTGCATAAAAGAGAGGAAGGATCTCTTGGGTCTTGTGAGGATTTGGTGCGCTTACTTCCTGAGACTGAAGACTGTTGGCATTATACAACTGTCGTATTATGACCTCACACTCCCGCAGAGTTGGGGCTCGAGGTGGTTCGGTCAGGCTGCCGTGGATCCTGAGAGGATTGAGGGAAGTGATGAGACCGCCTGTGGATTCTGGGAGAGACTTGGTCCTGCCTTCTGAAGTATCCGAGGTGTCGTCGAGGGCTCCTGTCTGTGTGCTGATATGTTGGAACCTCACACTGAAATAAACCTGTACTTTTAGTTGGACTACAGCGTGTGATAAATGCACTGAGCATGTTTTCAATTACCACAGGTGTGTGTCCTGTGGCAGGCAAGAATCTTCTAACATCTGTTCAAGGTAGAACTCTCTCTCTGATTCAAACGTCTTCACCTCAGTCCAGTGCTTCTGTCCTTTGCGACTGGACCCTGAGCAATAACATGACATGAGCATTAATACACAAACATGTTTTTACTAAGTGTGCATCTACATCATAAGTGATTTTTTTTTTTATTGTTACTTTTTAGAGGCACTCAGAAGTAAATAAATAAAGTCAGTTTCTAAGTTATGGCACTCTGTTACAAAGGCATGACACAAATAAAAATGAAAAGAAAAAGATCATTGTAAAAGTTATAGTTGGCCAAAACACAGTATCAATGCTGATTTTATTTTATTTTTTATGTTATACATATAATACAAAAAATGTGTGTGCCAAAGAAACTACTTCTAAAGTTCATGCATGGAAGTCACCAATCTTGCTTCCCTAAAAACTTATTTTTTAATAGAGATAATTTTATATGAGCCCCAAAATGGCCATGTTCCAGCATTATACTTTCACTTCAAACAATAATTAATTAAAATGCAAATTATTTACATTTCTTTGAGTATTGATACTAAAATTGGTTTAAGCTTCTAGAAGCATATGACCTGTAACAGTTGTTGCTTACATTTTTTTTTTTTTTTTTTGGTTAAATCTTAAAAAGCAAAATCTCTGTAGTGTCTACATAAAAAGGCATGAAACTGTATTTAGCAAATTTGTTTATTGTTTATCCGATAAAAATATAAATGTGTATGCATATTTACAAAAAAAACATGAAGCATGGATCAGGAGATAAGAAGCATTAAGTATTATAAAAAAAATGAAATGGTGTTATATGATATTCACTTTTTCTCCTACTTGAGGCACTTTTAGCACCAATGCCATGTTTTGGCGGAGTATAGTGTGTCTGAGTATGTGTGTGTGTCTGGATCTGTGAGAACCATGTATGAGAATTTGGACTTTATTCGCTGCACTAAGAAAAGAACAAAAAAATTGTTGGAGTTTAAAAACTTAGATCTGTACAAATGAAATGTTCTGTGAAAATATCAGTTGGACTGGTGAATCCAAACTGGAGATGTTTGCTCTTCATGGGATGAAATTGGAGCACAATGAGAAGGCACAGTGGCATCATTACTGGCATACATCAGGGCTGAGAGTTGAATCTTAGTAAGAAGTTTCTTCCCTTGTTCAGTGTGTTTCCTCTGGGCACTCTGGTCCAGTCCAGTGACACACATTGTAGGCTAATTGATTGTCATTTCCAATATGTCTGTAGTATATAAATTGATGTGTAAATAGGTGTGTGTGTGTGTGTGTGTGAGAATACCCTGCTTAGGGTTGACTCCAGCTGGCCTTGTGCTCTGGGTTCCCTGAGGCTACAGGCCCCCTTTGACATTTGACAGTATAAGCAGTATGGAGAATAAAATAAATGAATGAACAACAGATGTGTTATGTTGAGCACACCAGCAAACTGACATCTGAATGAGCAAAAAATCAAGGTGTTGGAATGACCAAGTCAAAATTCAGACTTCAACCTCAATGAGATGCTTTGGCAGGATCTTAAGAGAGCTATGCATAGACAAATGTCCTAAAAATAAAGAACAGAACTGATATTCTTATAAAAAGAGGACTAAAGGTATAATAGCGTAAACAAAAGCTCCTAACAAAATGTTGCAAAAATAAAATAATAAAATTAATACAAATCTGATGGCTTGAATGGGACTCGAACTTTGGTCACTGCTTTGAGAGCACTGTGGGACCACTAGGAAAAATGCTGATGCTAATCGATGCACATTCTTAAGGAGTTCCCCAAAAATACCGGACAACAGCAGTTTACTGAAATGTGTTTTGTGAAACCAGTCTTGATGTGGTTGATATTATAGTACGGTAATTTCGGAGTTAAAATACAACTCATAGTAATATTTTCAAAAGAAAACTTAAACAGAAATGTGACATTACTGTACAGCACTAAGAGATGTGTGGCATGAGATACACACGCTGTGTGGGGGAAGCTGTTGAGTCCATCCCAGTCTCTAATCAGAATTAACCCAGTTAGAAACTTAAGAGACCATTCATGTGGTCGGAGGTTAATAAATAAATAAATGCTTAAAATAAAGGATATAATTTTGTTGTTTTGAAAGTTCTCTCAATATCATGTTTTTTTTTTAAAAACAAAGTTTGGACTTGGTGCAGGAAAACAAGTCCACATTTATGTCTGTTTTAATCACACACAATCTAATAGAGTTGATAGACATAAAAAATAGTTGATAGCACAGGTTGAAAAATGCCAGAGTACAAGTTTATATAACAATATAAACTAACTTGGGAATGAGAAGAAGCGAGGAGTTTTAAGAGTTATACATGGATGCCTTCACAAATTCATTAAGAATTTTAGAATGTCAAAGAAAACATTCAGCAAGATTCACTTGTCTTGTAGATGCACACAAGGCACACATATGAAATGATCAGAAATTCAGATCTGACAGTTAAAATAACATTTTGATTAAAAAGTCTGATTGTAAGTGCTTTTATTTACAGGGCTTTACCTGTACGGCAGAACCTTGGTGGCTGCATGATGATGTAAACCCGGAATTAATAGACTTCAACTGGAGGAGAGAAAAGGTTCATGTAAGGCCATGGTATCAAGAAGTATGCACAATGACATGTGAACTTAATTTCACATCGTTATTTTAGACTTTAATGACTTGATACATAGAACTGTGTGTGTACTGGTGTGATCATTACTTGTCCACACATGCAGATATGAATCTTGACCTTGAACATATTATAAAATAGCTTTCACATATTTATAATTGTGCTTGCAAATACAGTAGCACTATGATTTTGTACCTCTAATGTTGGGGATTTACGTCTTGCCTCTGGTCTATGTGTGGAGTTTGCATGTTCACCTCATGCTATATGGGTTTCCTTCAGGGACACCAGTTTTCTCCCACAATCCAAAGACATGCAGTGTAGATGTAGGTTAATTGTTTCATTTTCAAATTTACCATGGTGCGTGATTGGGCATGTGAATGTGGGTGCTTGTGTCCTACAATTGGTTGGCATCCCATCTTGTGTACCCCTTCTTGTGCCTTAAGTTAAGTATTATAGATAAGGGATGAATGGGTATTAAAAAGTTTGAGATTTCCTTGAGATTTGTAAGTTAAAAGCAGTGAGTCTACAATTAGTGTCCAAGAACCCAGACCGTTCCAGTCGATTCCAGTCGTGTTCAACCCATTTTATAAATGGTTTTGGCATACTTACTTTATTTGCTGTATTTCTTCTTATTTGGCCAATCAGGTAAAGAAAAAAAAAAGGGAAATGGCAAAAAATAAGGACGCTACAAAAAGCATAGAAATTTTATATTTTTGGAAAAAACAGATCCAGAAAGAAAGTACAGATCCAGTTTAATCCCCAAACACATAGCTAACAATATTTTATTGGGCTATATAAACCACAATTTCAATATCCAACCAGTGTCCCCATGATATCAGTAACCTCATCTACTCTCCAATGTCTGAGGCTCCAAACCTGCAAAACTGGTTACTCTTATGTAACGTATTACTTACTTATTAAACTCTTTGGATGGAAAAATAAATAGATAAAAAGATACTGTATATGACATATTGATTAGTGTGTGAACAATCAAAGAAGATCAACTGTATTTGATCAATAAATCAGATTTGGGCCACTTTCAAGATGTTAACACGTTTTTTTTTTTCTTTTGATGCAAATGCTGAATGTCTGACACCAGGTAACCACAAGTAGCTAATTTACAGTAGCTCAGTTGGTTTCTGAATGGAGTTAACTGCTAATTCTCCCAATGTTCACCTTGCTGTTTATTTAGCATTTTTGACATGCTAATTTCACTTTTCAAAGGGAAAATTTTACTGCAATTAACTGCAAAGTACTGCTCGATAGACTGAACCATTCACACCTTTCTGGGCAATCAATGTTCCTTATAAATAGGTTAAAATCTCAACCTATTCTATTAATTAGAACACATTACACTAGTTACAGATTTAAGTAAATAGCCTGTTTAACACTTAATACGCTCCTTTTTATATATTTTTATTTATATACACCAGTGTGAACCCACCAGATGTGGTGTACATTCCTAACATTGTGCAGTAAAATGATCGCATACTTTGCCCCCAACTGAGGCTACATGACCCGTGCCTCATTCAGATCAGCTGACGAAACAAATCAAATATTAAAGAGCAAAGAAAGATTTACCTCCAGTAGGTTTCCATTAAAATCATTTAATCATTGCTTTTAAATATAATTTAGGGATCTATGTTGCACAATTATAATAAAATATAAAAAAAAGTTAAATAAGTGTAACAATACTTGTTATTACATGGTCAATTACCTACAGTAACTGAAATAAACAGCAGATATCAGTAATATACAGCACACACGCACACACCATAAAACAAGATGGTAATAGCCACACTGTTGACAAAATGTTTAAAAGCCTAACCTCTTTTGCTTGCTCTCTCTTAAAGATTGTCCTTTGATGCTTTTCAGTTCAGCTCACACTGAAGCGCTCTACTGTAAACAGGAGCACGGATAAGAAACCTGAGAAAACATCACACCAGCTTCCTCACCACACCTACCTGACTCTGCTTCTAATGTAGGGGTGTTTTTAAAATAATGCTAAATGCTTAATCTCTGTGTGCTGATTTAGGCCGTTAAAGCCTTATTTCCTGATTGGTGATCTGTTTCAAGCACGAAGAGCTGAAGAAAAGGAAGCAGAACACAAAACTGGCAGGCTTATACAGTAAATTTTCCCTTTACCTACAATAGTCTACACGTACACAGATATTATTATTATTATTAGTTATCAGTTCTGGCACCTAAGTGGTCATGGAAGCCTGGATGCTGACATCATTCTACATCATTCTATAATTCTGCTTGGCCAATCAAAAACAGGTGCCATTTCCGAAAAGTCAAATTAATGGCCTGAATCAAGCAAAGGTAACAACTAAGGAGATTTCTTAGTTGTTACCTAGGGTTAGGTAATAATGCATTGGTTCTCCAATGCATTATTAAAACCTCTGGAAATAGTGCTGAACTTTGGGTGAAAAATGCAGTGCAGGAAAATCCTATATTGAGATCACTTACACACTTTGAAGTGAAGTATCATCACAAAAGTATATTTCCAAAAGCCTTTAATAATAAAATCATTTCCATACACATTTAATAAAAGCATTTCCACAAATATTTAATGAAAGCATTTCCACATGCAGAGTACACATGCTCATATACATAGTTCTCTGATGGCACTGCCATGTTCCAGCACTCAAATTAGAGCATGAAGAATCATTTTCAGGCATGAATTGGCCACCACGTTAATGACATAAACACAATATTATGTGGGACTCTTTGTGGCCAGGCTGTATATAATTTGGTTATGTGTAGACTCCTATACAATATATCATTGTACTGTTTATAGTTTTAGGTTAACTTAAAATAAAAAAATGTAAGTCTGTCATATCTGAACTAGACAGCTAATTAGGCCTCTTAGTTAGCTAGCTGGTTCCGGTAGAGCTGTGTTGTTAATTTATGTTGTTGCATGTATGTAGCACCTTGGTCCTGGAGGAACGTTGTTTCATTTCACTGTGTACTGAACTGTATATGGTTGGAATGACAATAAAAGCCTACTTGACTTGACTTGACCTGCTGTACATGGTTGACAGAGCAATAAAAGCTATTTAATTTATTATATAAAATAAGCTGAATAAATCAGACTTTGCAAATGGAGAAATGTAAATGAAGCATGCATTGTTATACATGTATTTGTATCTTAATTTATTGGATATGCATAATTACAGTACAGATTTCACATTTCATGCTGACTATCAAGGCGAAAGTTTATGCAATGTTATCTCAAATCAGAACAAGAACTTCACATTTTGTATAATAGTATTATTATTTTTTTTAACTAATTAAAAAAAATGTTGATGTCTGTGGTTTTAATTTAATTTCATTTATTCAGTCCCAGTGACATCAGCGATGATCAGTGGTGCTGAGTTTGTTCCTCCTTCATTGAATCCAGGACAGAAGAACGGATAAAGCGTCTCTGTGAAAGACTGAGCAGTGAAAGAGTAGATATGAGATCTGGCCTTTACATCATAAAAGGAAACCAGACCCTCCTCATAATCCACAAACACCCCCACTTTCTCCACCTTCTCTTTCAGTGTGAGGAGGACATCAGGATCAGCACAAGCCTTATACTCATTCTCATTCCTTAGCACCAAAGTCCACACTCCATTCTGAGGAGTCAGTGTAATTGGCCCTTTTCTATAAATGGACTCTTTGGCCACTCCGACATCCCACTTAGTTTTTCCTCTGACCTCTACCTCATAATAAAATCTCCCTGAGGAGAAACTTTGCTTTCCCAGAACATTGACACATTTATTAAACCTTTCTGGCGTATCTGGGAGATTCTGTCGTTTGTCTCCATCTGTCACTTGCTTTAAATCATGAGACAGGATGAGGTAAGGATTTGCTGTATCAGGATCCAGAGTCACAGCCACTAAGAAAAACACACAGTGTATAATGTGAGTATGCAGGTTAACAGGTTAAATTATAACATACCATATTAATCAGCAAAACCAAAGCAATGAATTAATTAATTCAGAGGAAAATAAATGAGTGCCATAATGAGTTATATACAGAGTGAGTTAAGCAGTATTCATGTTGAGCAAGACCTACTGTACACATGTGGGTTATGTAAGAAATGACATGGATTATGAACTTCAACTTAAGTGAAACTTAAATTACACTGTATTATACTGTACACCATTATAGACATACATCTTTATTCACTACCCCATGTTGCACAGTTATACTGTACATTACTATATTACATTACTATAGCATGATATACTGTATACCATAACTCTATTACCAAATGCATCTTCTGTTTGTATAACACATTGTGTTTGTTTATTGTAATTAGGCCAACTTCTGGTTCGATTCCAACAGCATTTCATTGGCTCTGTATATGTATTCTGCACAATGACAATAAAGTTGAATCTAATCTAATATAAAGTGCATTTTCTTGCACAATATCAGCTCAGGTGAGGTGCAGTATTATATTTAGCAATACTGACAGATAAGATAAGATAAGATAAGATATGATAAATCTGTTAGCACAGCCCGAATGCAATGATCTTTTTGAATAAAAATCTGATTTTTAAAATAATATCAGTGTAACTTGGAAAGTGAGCTCTTTCTCTTTCATAACCAACAGCATACAGTACATGTACAAATATCCCTCTATTCATTAATATGTGTGTTATTTCACTAGGTACTAAAACCTCAATGAGCTTCAATAAGAAAGAAAAACTTTAAGCTGAACAGTCCTAAAAATCTAACTGTTTTAATATTAAAGAAAATCAGAAACCTTGCTGTACCTGCATACTGCTGAATCCTCTTCAGTTCTGTCAAAACTACAACACATCACTGTCATTAGATTTTATGCAGTATTTAATTCAGATAAAGCTGTAAGCATATATTCATACATACAATGCATCTTAAATGAGGAGATTCTTTAGATTAAAATTAGATTATTGTGAAAAGGTACATTTAATTACAAAATTTAATTGAAAAAGTGAAACATACTCATTTATGCACAGTAAGCAATATATTCTACATTCATTACAAGTTAATCAAAATGCTTCAAGCTTTTTTTGTTGATTATAGCTTACAGGTCACGAGAATAAAATATTTATCTCAAAATAATTTTTAAATGAATGTTGTCCACTGTGTTTTATCAAAGTCCATAGTCAATGCAGCCAGGACAAAATTTACCCAGCTGGTTAAAATCATAGTCAACTGCGTGTATGTAAACTTCTGACTCACCGAAAACCATCTGACATTGACTGAAGCGCCAAAGATAAAAATTTCTTACTTGCTTCCTTTAACTTGTCATCAAGTGTTTCAATAAGTTTCTTATTCAGAGTCTGCTGAAGCTGAGATAGAGCTGTCCTCACAGTGTCCCCACTCACGTCTGTGTTAATACTGATCTCAGTCCAGTTCTTGGTGTGTGGAGGGCGGCACACGGAGGAGTAAATCTACAGTAGATCAGGAGAGAGGAGAGATCCATCAGCATGATGAGTGTTGATCTGTGATGTTCTGCATTCTCAGTAAGTTGAGATAGAGAAGCACTCACCTGTAGGAAGTGGAGATGCTCCTCAGTGTGTGAGAGCTGCTCCAGCTCAGTGTCTCTTGTCTTTAGCACAAAGATTTCCTTCTCCAGCTCATTAATCAGTCCTTCAGCATGCATCTCTGCTGTTTTCTGCTTCTCCTCCATCACCTTGAGCAGCTCAGCCTGACTTCTCTCAATAGAGCGAATCAAAGCAGTGAAAACTTCAACACTGTCTGCTTTCTCCTTCTCTGTGCTTCTCTAAAGTGGGAAGACATTTTCAATTTCAGTAAATAACACTGAATAGCAGAGGTCGAATTCACTTCATCACTGTACTTAAGTACAAACAATATTTAACATATCTATACTTTACTTGAGTAGTTTTATTAGAAGATACATTTTACATTATATTAGAAGATATTTTACTTCACAAATATTGGTACTTTGTACTACACTACATTTCAGCATGGCATTGCACTACGTAACCTCAGTGGTTAAGTGACTATTATGCATAATTCTATCACTTGCCTATTTTTACGACTTTGAAATCAGAAGAGTAAATGGGTACACAGAGCATGTTTTCTGTGAACAGAGAATTTTTTATTTTATACTTAAGTAAAAGTAAAGGTAAGTACTTTTGTACCTTTACTCAAGTAAAAATTTAAATGGAGGGCTTGTGCTTTTACTAGAATAATATTTTACCTAGGGTATCTCTACGTTTACTGAAATTTCGGATTTGTGTACTTTGTACACCACTGCTGAATACTGAACTAATATGAGTTATGTTAATGTGACTTTGTTTATTTCTAACAAACTAGTTTGAGTAAGTAGAGTTAAAAGCTAAATAAAAGCAAAAAATACACAAACTAAAATCCACACACTTTGCCAAGGTCTACTGAGTGTCTGATCTCTTGAATCTTCTTCAGTCGGTCCTGAATCATTCGCTGCACATCTGTCTGCGTTTTCCCCAGCTGAATCTGATGACAGAGCAGAAGACAATAACATATGCAAAATGGTCTTTTTTCATTTCAAAAGAATCTTTATAAACGGTTTATTGTAGGTTTTAGACATTTTTCTACATTTAATTTTATAACACTTCTGCATAATTATTTAATTTAATTAGAATTATTTAGTTGCACTTATTCATTTAGAAGTGAGGCTGAATGCAATCAAACTAAACTAACACTAATGGGTTATAGACTTAACCGTGGCACTGGTTCTCCTCCAATGCTGGTTATACTGGTGGGCCTAAATGTTAATGCCAGTCTGGGACCCTATCCTGCCTCTGCCCCTCCTGAACCATGCTCTGCTCTGCCTGAGCCGTTTCTGTGGACTTTTATTTTGATGTTTGTATTCTACATTCGTTCTGTTTTCATCACTTCCTAAACAGAAAGTCAATTTAATCTATCTTAAATCAACCTGAATTCTTTCCTCTGCCACTACCAGCCACAGTGTTGATCAGTGTTTCTCACCTTCCTCTCTCCACTCTCCTCCTCTATAGGAACAGTGTTGTGATTCTTGTGGTCTGTCTCAGTGCAGAATTGACACACACATGTCTGATCATCTTTACAGAACACCTCCAAAGGTTTATTGTGCTTCTGGCATATGTAGTCCTTCAGGTTCTCCACAGGGTTTATTAGTTTGTGTTTCTTAAACGTTGGAATACTATTGTGAGGCTCTAGATGAGTTTTACACAATGCCGCGCAACAATCCAGACAGGACTTCAGTGCCTTTTGCTTCTCTTCGCTACACGCATCACAAAGAACTGCTGGTTTGTCATGACCATTTTTCTTCTTGAAGTGATCTGCAACCTCTCTCAGTGTTGTATTAATCTTCAGTTCGGGTCTCTTTGTGAAATGCTCTTTACATATTGGACAGTTATAAGTCTTCTCCCAGCACTGAGTAAGGCAGCTCTTGCAGAAGTTGTGTCCACATGGAGTGGTTACTGGATCAGTGAACACATCCAGACAGATTGAACAAAGTAGCTGCTCCTCAGACAGTAGATTGCTGGAGTCTCGAGAAACTAGGTTTTAAAGAAATAAAAATAATATATATTTGGTAATGTATTAAGTAGCATATCATACAAACAGACTGCAGGACCATAGTAGGTTTAAAAACACTATTGCAGTATTTTTACTTGGTTAATATACATAGCTTCATTTAATCAACATTGTGTATTTCTTTATCATTCATCAGCACAAACCATCACAAACACTTGTCTTTAACACTCTTTGTTAGAAACTCAACTGTATCAGAAGGTTGGGGTTTGAGCCCCAGCACCTCCAAGTTGCCACTGTTGAGCCCTTAACCCTATCTGTATCATTGCTGCCCCTGTGCTCTGACCCCAGTTTTCGAATTGATATATATGTGGAAATTACAGTCCTGTGGGATTAATAAAGTACTCTATTATTATTATTATTGTTATTATTATCATCCTCAACTAAATTGTTCCTTTTTCCTTTCTTCGATCAGCAATCATCACAACTGATGGTTAGTCATAGTGAGCTTCATGAAATTGGTCAATGCTCTAAGGCAGGGGTCTCCAAATCCAGTCCTGGAGGGCCAGTGTCCAACACAGTTTGGTGATTCTTCTTACAAACTGTGCTGGTCACTGGCCCCCAGGACTGGATTTGGAGAGCCCTGCTCTAAGGGGAAGAGCACTGATACATTATACATTATGGGCAATCTGGAAAGACCAGCATCAGCCTACATGCATGTCCTTGAACTCTGGAGGAAACTCTAGCATCCAGAAGGAACCAGAGAGAGAATATACAAGCCCATACACACAGACCTGAGGCATGACCCAAACCCCCAACCGTGAAGTGTGAGACGATAGTGCTAATCACTAAGCTAATGTGCCTTACCTACATTAGATACAATTCAGTGACATTCACACATACATTATATTACTTACAATAATATGGTCTCTCCATGCTTCTCCTTATGCCTTTGTTTTGGTTGTGGTGTTGAAGATTCTTGTTCCTGATAAACAATTTAATCAAGAGAAAAATTGTGCACATATTTAACACTCTCAGGTCTTAACTACCGGTTAGTCTGGGTTATGCAATGTTGTGTTATACACAAAATAGTGTCTCTCATACTTGAGCAATGACACTGGTTCACAACTGAGCAAGAAATATAATTTACTTTTAATAAAGAATGATAACTACATTTTATTTTACATCAATCAGGCTTCAGCATTTTTT
>JAQQZT010000011.1:12526755-12539821 GCA_030068275.1 Clarias platycephalus | reverse complement strand
CCCCCATCTCTCTCTCTGCTAAAAACACTGAACTACTACAGAATGAAGCATTCACACCTTCAATGTTTCCTACCTTCACTTTTGCCGTGACTTTTTGACTGGAATGTGTTTACGCTTCTTTCTGAGTCATTAAAAAAAACCATGTAGTTCTTCTGTTTACTACAACGAAACGAGTGTGTCAGCTGGATAAGCCTTCTGATATTTGTTTTCACTTTCACTTTGCAGTGTGACGTTACTTCCCTGTTCACTATGTAGTGAAGTAGATTAACATGCGGACCATCCCATATTTTAGCATAATGCAGCGAGTACTGTAACCTGAATAAGCAGATGCACCATGTTCGGGTTCGATTCCCGGCCAGGCTCGATTCCCATGGAGTTTGCATGTTCTCCCCATGCTTGGTGGGTTTCCTCCCACAGTCCAAAAGATATGCATGTTAGGCTAATTGGTGTTCCCAAATTGCCTGTAGTGTGTGAGTGTGTGTGTGCCCTGCAATGGATTGGCGCCCTGAGTGCCCTAAGTCTCCTGGGATCTCCTGGGTCCCCGTGAACCTGAATACAGAATAAAGTGGTATAAAAGACGAGTGAGTGAGTGAGTGAGTGTTCCACAGTTAAATAGCACAAAATTTGGCTACTACAAAAAAAATGTTCCTATGTTCTTAATGTTTTCAGCAGGGCTGAATTGGGACAATAAAAAATAAACAACAAAAACTACTACTACAATCATCATCATCATCATCATCAAACAGCCTTGGCAGTTTCAGGTCCATTCATACAAAGTGCATAAAAAACATTTTAACAATTTAAACACAATATTACCAAATAATAACTTAGCGTATGTAAACTTCTCACCAACTGGGAATGTGATGAAAGAAATAAAAGATAAAATAAATATTTATCTTTACTATTATTCTAACAGTTTTTATTCTTAAAAATAAAGTAATTATCCTAACTAACCTAAGACAGGGAATAATTACTATGATTAAATGTGAACAACTGCGTGTAAATGTATCTGGCTAAGGAGTATGTAAACCTCCAACTCCAACTGCATGCTCATCTATATAATCAATACTTTCTCTTCTTGTGTTTGATCTCGGGAAGTTTTCTAATATTTCGAGACATTGGATTTTCATGAGCTGTAAGTCATAATCATCGGAATTAAAACAAGATGCACTACACACCGCTGTTCAGAACACACACAGGCACGCACACACTAGGACAGGCTACCTCCCCCTTCTCCCCCTGCAGGCCTTGTTATCATGAAGATACTTCTTATTGATTCAGCTACCCTCTCCTTCTCATTCTGACTGTTAATCTGGCCATCATCTAATACAGGTCATGCCTGCTCACCTCAATGGATCGCCAACTGCTCTTCTACATTTGCCTGATAATGCTGCCCAAACTTTGGCACTGCCAAAGAAATATAAGCTATTATAACGTCTGAAATCTTTAAACATTTGGCGGTATTCACTTATGAACGTGTATGCTTTTTTCAAGCAGCTTTTCCGTACTAATTTTCCACTTGGGTCTGTCCATTTTGATATCAGGGATGGAGAAGAAGTAGGAAGAGTGGCATGAAAATAACAGAATTGGTTCCTTTATGGACTCACTCTAAAGAACCTTTTTTCCGGTTCTGGTTAGTATATTTATTTTTCTATACAGTATTTTTTTAAAAGGTCACACAGGCAACGCAAACACATCAGCTATGCTGACATCTGGTGGCTACAAGTGAAGTTACACATAGCGGCTGCATCTCACCCCAATATTATTATTATTATTATTATTATTATTAATAATAATATAATATAAATATATTATAATTTATATTTATATTTATATTATATTTATATTATATATAAATATATTATTAATATATTATAAAAATATAATATTAATAATAATAATAATAATAATAATAATAATAATTATTATTATTATTATTATTATGTGGAAATACTGTCTGTTGGAATCGTTGCCACCTCACAGCTCCAAAGTTCCTGGTTTCGGTCCTGAGCTTGACTGTTTCTGTTACTGCTTCAGTTATCTCTTGTCCTCCTACGTGCAGGTGGGCACATTGTCTAGAAAAATTGCCCCAGAGTGTGAATGAGTGTGAGAATGTGTCTCGAATTGTTCTGGAGACATATCCTGGGTGTTATTTCACGCCTCCTGGCCAGGACAGTGAAGAGGAATGAATGAGAATGCCTGATTATGAAAATAAATACAAATTAATTAACAATATATTATTATAATCCGGCTTTCTTATTAATCGAAATCATGTTATATACGGCAATTTTTCATAATTCTTAATGCTTATCTCCCAATCCATGATTCGTTTGTTGTAAATATGCGTAAACTTTTATATTTTTTTATATTTATATCAGATAAAAAGAAACAAATTTGCTAAATACCATTCCATGCCCTTTTATGTAGTGTCTGTAACTTTCTTGAATTCAAATCTTTTAAAACTGAGAACTTAGATTTCACATGAAAAGACATAATCCTGAAAAAAGTGTATTATTCTAAAATACAAACTTGTTAAGATATTACAACATGAATTTGACATGGTTACAGACACTGGGGAGAAAATTCATACTTTTGCACTGAATGCTTTCATTTACGTTGTACTAGTCATATGCTTCTAGAAGCTTACACAAATTTCAGTATCAATACTAATAAAGAAATATGAATAATTTGCATTTTAAACGATTACTTTTTGAAACGACGAGTCCCCCCCCCAAACAAAAAACCTAACGAACACATAAATAAATAAAAATAAATAAAAATAAATACATGAATAAAAAACCCTTTCCAACACAGTTTGACTGATGGTACATAGTTAGTAACCCAGTTTAAATATCTATACAATGATGGAAACTTCACCTGTGGTCCTAGAGAAGATAAGAGCATCTGCTTAAATGTAAATGTGAATTTTTTAGGGAAGCAAGATTAGTCACTTCCATGTTACATAAACCTCAGACCTCAGCTTTGCACAGATTTTTTGTATTGCATGTGTAACAAAAAAATCAGCACCAATACTGTGTTTTGGCTGATAAAGTACAGCCACATATTAAATAAAGAATTCGCTATACAGTATTGACCTATAGCTCTCTGAACAATGCATGCGCAACTTGTGATGGACTTGTATACAGATTTTCATATTGTAAAAAGTCACCTCATTGTTTTGTGTCTAAGCTGTTGGAAATGTGCAGCATAAGGGATAGTTAGGATAAACCTGCTAAGCATGTTTAAATATTAAAATACATATAGGGACGTTCTGTTTCTTTAAATATGTGGATATGTAAATAATTACACTTTCCATTTCCATTTATATTTAATTTCATTCCCACACAAAAAAGTTACATAAATTCTATATTTCTATATTGTACAGCTGTTTCTTATTTTTCTATATTTTTTCATATTTTTTTCTTATATTGTATATTTTGTATTGTGTAGTTATTTTATTTTATTTTTTCTTAGTTAAATTTACCTTCTATTTTCGTTTTCATATTTATAGTTTTTATTTTAAGGTCAAGTGCAGTTGTCTGAGCATTTCACTGCATATAGTACTATGTATGACTGTGTATGTGACAAATAAAATTTTTAATGTGAGTATTGGTATTGTAAAGATGTTACCAGTGTTTTTTACGGAAGTTTGTATTCAGAAAAGCAATGTGATTTATGGTACTTGTAAATGTAAATCTTAAACCTGTAACTATTTCTGTTCTTGAATAAGCGCATTCCTTATAAAGATACCCATAAATAAAGAGGGTGGAGTACATTTACATGTAAATCAATTCACACGTTGAGAGTTTAAACAGCTGCACGGAGGTTAACGGGCCATTAAGAACACTTTCTGCAGATTAACACCTGGAGGACAGTCAGGAGCGAGCGAGTGTGTGTGTGTGTGTGTGTGTGTGTGAACTTTCCCGCTATAAACTCCTCTGTCTCTGCGCGTCTCGTCATTACAGTGAGTTTGCAGCGCCGGTGCAGGATGAGTGCATGTGAAGTTTGCGGGAAAACCGAGAGATCCGGTGTCACGCTGCACAGGTAGACCTACACAAGAAACACACTTTACTCATAGTCACATCATTTACTATGGGCTTTACTATGGGTTTGTGCATGACAGCGCTGTTCCCTTCTGCAGGTTCCCTCAGGAAGAAGAGAAGCTCCAGCACTGGATCTCAAGCATGCAGACAGTTGCAGGACGGAGACCCTCGGAGTCTGCGCTGTTGTGTTCAGATCATTTCACCTCAGACTGCTTCCACTCTCCAGGACAGCTACACTCCCATGCTGTCCCTTCTGTCTTTCAGCCAACGGTATGAAAATATTTATCATTTTTGTTATATACAGTTATGAAACATAAAGAGGGAGGATTTTTATTGCCTTAATTATGCCTGTGTTGTGATTGTCATTATTTTAACAACACAAACCACTAGCCCCTAATCCAAAATCACAGACCCCTATTTGTAAACCGTTATTTAAAAACTTTAGTAAATAAGTTATGGACTGAGTTTTTGCCAAGACAATATATTCTGAAAAAATGCCTAAATGTAAATGTACCTTAAATAATTTTTAAAGGTGCACTATGTGCACATTCCACACGAACTGCTCGGCCATTTGGATTTGAATAAACACTTTGATTATATAATTATTTAATCCTAACGGATGCAGAATAAGAGATATTTATATATTAAAGCTTGTTACTGAGGCAATGTGGTTAGCACTGTTGCCTTGCACCTCCAGGGTCCGGGTTCGATTCCCGCATTTGGTCTGTTTGCATGTTCTCCCTGTGCATGGTGGGTTTCCTCCGGGTGCTCCGGTTTCCTTGCACAGTCCAAATTAGCCCATAATGTGTGAATGAGCGTGTGGATTAACACTCTGAAATTGTGTGTTTTTTTATTTATTAACCAGCTATATCAAAACAGCAGCTAACATTCAGACTAAACTAGTAAAATGTATATTTAAATGGTTAATTTGTTTTGACGACTATTTCACTGTCAATTACATTTACCATTATTACTAATGACAGTGACATGACAAAGTGGAATTTAATCATATCAAAATGATATAAATAGTTATAAATATATTAGCAACATAATAGAATCATAATAAAAAAAAAATCTATTTCAAGTGTCATGTGGTGGAACACCAGGAACAAATTAGATCCTGTTAGTTACATAACAGTTGAAAGTCATACCCTCATCCGCCTCATTTCCCCCCTCTCTATATTAAAATGCATATCTTGATATTTTACCGAAATTGAATGACGGACCAAAATACGTTATAAAAACAATGTAAGAAAAATAAATAAAAATAAGTAAAAACAACCAACTTTTTTTGTGACATTCTTCATGTTTTCATTAATTATAGGAAGAAACATCGGCTGCATGCCCAGACACCTCAGAACACAAGTTTTGCGGACGTTGTGAAAAACAATTTCACCTGATTGAAAAGTCGTACAAACTAAAGCTACTTTCAGCCCAACTGAAGGTGAAGAAATACGAAAAGGAGCTGAGTGAGCAGTCCCACAAGATGACTAAGCTACAGAGAAAAGTGATCGTTTTACAGACTGCAATGAAAGTCATGAGCATGAGGAAGATGACATCTACACCAAAATGATCAGGATCTTCATTGACAACCCCCAGCTTGATGCAAATCTGTACTGAACACAGAAGTTGTATATGACTGTTGTGACCAAGCTATGATGTATAGCATCTAACAAGTGTATAGCATCTAACATGTAACAACTGCATGGTGTCAGGACACATGGTATAATACAGCTCTACATAATAATCCTTTACTGACAGTAAACCATTGCTTGTTAAACGCACCAGCTAAAACACAGTCCTTTTAAAATCAAACTTTGTTCAATTCTGTTGAGTAAAAATAATTGTGTGATCAGAGCAAATCAGACTGTTTACTACAGACATGATAAAAAGTATAACATTTGTCATGAAAAGCATTACACGTTTCAACTGTTTTAAAAAAAGATTTACTTTGATATCAGATGAATCAATAAAAATGTAAACATTTCATATGTATGAAAAATACAAATCCACTAATGTAATCTGATATAATGACAAACAGATAAATAATTACTTTCTATAGCAACAAAAGTGCACAAGGAACTCCACACATAGTGTAATATTAAATTGGTAGCACCGATTGATGAGGTCTTTTGTCTAAACACTACAGAACCACTGTAGTTAATTAAAGGCAAACTCTGCTATGAAACACATTGAATATGTTTATATAAAAATATTTGTAATGTGTTTAATGAATTGGATGGATTGGTTTGTTGATATTTTGGTTGTTGGTAAAATTAAAACAATTTTATTTCCTCCCTAAATCGCTCATTTACCAGTTCCCACTCACCAGTCAGTTCCCCCTTATCACATAACAGCTACATATAGTTTATCAACCTGCTGCTCATTCTACATCACAAAGAAACCAGATACATTAACACTACTTGCCATCTTCCATATAAAAGTTCACAAACGAGTTCACTAGTGTTTAGTGACAGGGGAAAAGAAATGCAATCCCTTCTACCAAAAATGTGCCAGGTCAATTTTTTCTTCCTTGCCATGGATGGCTGTGGTATTGAATTTCATGATTAACCTTTTTCTGTTGCGATAGCAGTCATGTGCCATGCTTATGGCAAAAACCACAAGTGCTTCTTTTCTGGCTAACCATTTTCAAGTCACATTCAGACTACTGAGAAATCCATTATAGAATATAGCAGAGACAGCAAACACAATGCACCAGTACAACACAGTCATGCAGCTTTATGTCAGAGCCACAGATCAGCTAGTTTGAGATTAACAGTGTGATTTCACTGACAGCAGCAATTTTGTAATCTGATCTGTTTGAGGAAAATGTACGGATGAAGAGGTGGGAGAACAGGTTACACTAAAGAACTGCTGCATTGCTCTCTTTAGGTAGTTATAAAGCAAAGGCTAAACCCCTGCACCATACTATGGTATTGTGAGTAATAGAGGTTACTGCTACTTAAAGTAAAAATAGACCAACATCAATGAATGTTGGAAATCTACTTAGAATTTCATTACAAAACAGTTTAGATGTTGGTTTGTTTATATGCAAGTGATTCAGGGTAGATGTTTACTTCTTAAGCCCTTTCAGACATGGGATAGATCATCTGTCTATTGCAGGCTTTCTGTCATTCAGACATAGGTCACTTTTATGTTAAAACTCCCCATGGCTTTATTCAAACTGTTCAGATTAATTCAGTCAGTTTAGGTAACACTGGGCCATACATATTTATTCATGATTAAATCTTGATCGTTGGTTCTACATCAGTACAGCATGATTATACTATCATTAAACTTCTTGTGACTATATGCAGTTCAAATCATGTTAAAATGATCTGTAAATGTTACTGGTTACTAGTAAATGTTACGTGTAAGAATTTTTTGATGGAAAACTGACCATGATCCTCATACAGATGAGGCTGACGCATTCAGATATTGTCAGATTATTGACAAGGATTGCATGACGGAAAGAGTTTATAGTCTTGACAGAGGCTGAAGGAAACCAAAAGGCAAGAGAATAAAGACTAGACCGGTCAACTTGGGGTTTTAAATGAAGATAGTCAAATCAATGCATACATGAATTTATAGTATAGGATAATAGAACAAGAGGTTCACAAGCCGACAAATCGGATGTTTTTAAATATGCCTGTAATTTAATTCAGTTCTGTTTGGGACATTTATTTCTTAAACACTGCCGCTACACCCAGTAGTGAACATTGTCACTTATTTAATGCTCTAATATGGAGACCTATATAAAAAAAAGTATCGTAAGAGCCGAGTATTACTTTGGTTCTTACCCACATTAAAATACAATGAATGTAAACTCATCGCACTATGCTGTGGAAAATACACACTGGTATATGTGTGGTCTGCATCAACTCAGCCCTGGGGTGATGTGTACAGGGTGTCAGATGGCGGAGTGCGTTCTGAGTGAAGTGCCGCTGAGAGTCGTGTCCCCGAACACGCTAGCATAGGAGGCTTTGAGGAATTGAACATAATTTTGCAGGCTGCGATTGGTGCTATCGGACTGTTCAAGCCGGTCCTTCATGTCCTGCACACGGCTCTGGTACCTCTTCTCCGCCTGAAAATTCAGTAACAATGCACCCGGAAGAAGTAAGAAAATTCAATAAAAAGGACTGATAAAGGAGAGTTTATTGCCAAAGTTTGCAGCCTGGCTGAATCACACACAGTCAGCTCTTTTCTTCACATTATAAAACTCACCTCGTCTTTCGCTCGTCGCAACTGATTGAGGTCTGAAGTGGTTCGGCTCAGTTGGGTCTCCAGCTCAATCACTTTGGACTGAGAGGCTCGCTCCTTAGATGCAGCTCGCTCTCTCGTATTGGACATCTGTAGATTAGACCACATGATAGATGAACAAAAACATTAGGAACATATACCAAAATCAAGTCTTAGAGGTTTCTTATTGATATATTGGTAAGCCATTAAGACAGTACTAGCAATTAAACTAGCACAAAAGCAATTGCACCCCATAAAAGGCAGATACATGTGTGTCCATGGTAGCTGGCATGCTGCAATGGCTGAGCTACATTATAGGGCATGCATTTTTAGCATGCTCTTTGCCAGCTTAGTTACTATTTAGTCATTTTCAAAATGTGGGTACAATTGCAAAAGTAAATGCCATGTAACCACCCATCACTCTATTCAGCATAACACATGCTCCCCAAATGTTTACCATGTACTGTGGTTATTTTGAACACAGATAAGCAAGAGTGTACATACAGGCTGCAGTTCTGCCATATGCAGTGACTAGTAAATGTACAGACCTGCCGTCTGGTGTCCTCGAGTGCCTCTTCTAGCTGCCGGTTCAGAGTGTTGCACTCGCGGGACTTCTCCTCCAAACGAACCTGGTTGTGAAGGATGGTCTCCTCTCGCTTTGCTATCATTTGCAGAAGATCTCCGTTCTGGGAGCTAGCCTCCTCCAACTTCCTGTTTTTATTACCAATATGGTTAAAATGGTTTTATGGTTAATGTTTGCATGAAAATATTATTGTTAGACAAACTGAATCAAAATTCCTCACTAATATGTACAAATGCACAAAGAAATGCAGCTCAGCCACTTAAGCATACAATCTTCTTTCTTTCATGAAGACTGGTTTCTTTTGCCCAAGAGAAATATCAAGTCTTCTTGGTACTAACTTATAAGAATTCGATCATGAAAAAAAAAAAAAATGAAATAATAAGTTATTAATATGAAACAACTCAGTTTCATAAAATGTTAATTCGATGTGTATAAGTAAGTAACTAACTAAACTAATTGTATTTTCATGGATACCAAATTTCTAACGTAAATTATTTACAGATCATTTCCTTTGTATTAATGAAATGAGAAATGAGGCTTCATGCCATTTACACACACCATAATTTCACTTGTTGTTGAGCGCTGGTTGCCGTAGTGACTGACCTGTCAAGGGACTCCAATTTATGCTTGAGCTGGTTGTTCTCCTCCATAAGCACAGTGTTCTTCTGCTGCGCCTTCTCCATCTGAACACTCTGCTGTTCCACCTGCTCAAATAATTTAACACATCACACCCATTAATAAGCAAAACATATTACAAATGAACTGTACAAATGTTCAAATGAAATTTGGGAATAAAAATGGAAATCTCAGCTTTATTTCATCCTTATTCCTCATCATTCATTCATGATATATGTGATTTAACTCATGTGAGCTTGGGGTGGATGCTACCACCATCATGTTTCTTAAATTCTTATAACAAATGTTTATATAGTTTCTAAATTGAGACAGTTAAACACAAATTCAATAAGACATTAATTCATGTGAAAATTAGTTGTTTGAGCTGTCTTATAAAAGTCATTTCAGTTAAATATTTGGACTTGTCACTCTGTTCTCGTTAATTTGAATTTGCATAGAAAGGGGGATATCTTTCACATCAAATCTTGTTGTTTCTCTTAACAATGCAACTTATACATAGATAATGCTTGATAGTGTGAACACCGGGTTAGCCATGACCAATTGGTTAGGTCCGGCACAAAAACTTTCCAGCTAGCACTTCTACTGCAAAAAGTTGTTAAAGCAGTCTTATTTCAAATGTTTCTCTCAATGTTTCATTTTCTTACTTCTCTTTCTTGCACACACCTTAACACGTAGCTCAGCAAGGCTTGTTGTGAGCTCATTATTCCTTCTCTCTTGAACACGCTCCTTCTCTTGTGCTTCCTGCAGTTGGAACTCAGTGCGGCGCAGGGTATCAGGTAGTGGCTCCAGCTCGTTTAGACGGCCCATGAGCTGCTTCCGGGCCTGATCTAGCTCCTGATCCAGCTCCTCCCTTAGAGTCCGTGCCTCCCGCTCTGCCTGCTGCGCATGCAAACTGTACTCATCTGCCTCGGCACGTGTCTTCTGCAGCTAAACATACAAATACACACAGGATGAAGTCATGAAGCAACTTGGGCTTCATTATGAAGCTCTGTGATTAAGCACCAAACCCATTGTGTATGTAAATGTGTGTGAATATGGAGTAATGTGAAGAACAGACCTGAATCTTGTAGCTGTCCACTAAGCTTTCATACTGCTTTACTGAGGCTTTGACCTGCTCTACCTCAGACCGGGACAGAGATAGTTTTTCCTCCAGTGCCGACAGAGTTGCCTGCACAAACACCACAATGAAGCCAATATGCTGAAAATCACAAACTGATAATACACCTTAAACCCAAGTGTCAACATTTTGGGGCCACTATTTAAAAATGATAATTATTTATAAATAATTATATTAATCTGTAAAGATGATACTATAACAAAATGGTACAACGTTTAATTGTAAAAAAGTATAAAATATAGTTTCACAGAATATGCACCAGCGTTCAATTGAGTTCCAGTCATTTAGGATTCATATTAATGCCACTCATATTGCCGCTTGGGAATCCACATATGCTCTTTGAATTGTATCTAGATATAACCAAAGATTGCCTTGAACTTGACCACTACCTGCAATGTCCAAGATTGTTTTTGTATTCTATACGTTTTTCTCAGGAGTCCATTTATTTTTTTTGCCAAGTTCTCACCTCTTATCCCTAAGCAATAAAAAGGCAGTGTTTGAGGGCTCCCAAGTGGTTCAACAGAAAAAAGTTTACTCTATCATTAGATCATCATGAATTGATCCAGAGCCATCTGTAGCCTGGAATAAAAAAAATAAATAAAAACTTTCGTCCGTGCTCTAAGCATGGGAAAGCTGGCATTACGATCATCCTGTGAACAATAATGTCGAATATCATTATATAAAAAATTACTGTGTGTATCTTGGAGAAAGCACATGTTAGCCTTCACCATTCCAGTTAGAGTAGCTGTGATAGGTCTTGACAAGACCAAATAATACATTTACCTTAAGGACAGAGGAGTGAATAGAACACTTTGAATATTTAACAATCTTTAAAAAGTATATTCTTGTAAAACAGCTCACACATCAGGGTGTGGTCTGACCTTTAGGCTCTGGTTTTCCAGTCTGACTGTCGTGCTCTCTGAGGTCATACTGTGCAGTCGATCCAGAAGTCCGTCTCGCTCTGCTCTGGTTTTCTCCTCAAGCACATGCAGCTGTTCCGTCAGGTCCGTGACCCGGCTGAAAGGAACCGAATGGATGTTCTATTAGAGGGTCTGAACACATTCCAATCTCCATTTTGTACAAAATGAAACTTTTATAAACACTTAGAAACCTGTTCAACAATGTGATCTCCACCTCCAGCTGGCCTTTCTCCTTCAGCTCTTTTGCGTGCCGACTACTCCAGTTTTCAGCGGTTGAAATAGCATCTGCCAGCCGGGCTTCCTATGATTCACATATAAGAGAACAATAAAGCTTAAGGTTGTTACATATTTCTATTTGCAGTATCTTAAATATCCTGCAGTGATCTGCTGGCTTACTTTATAATTGTCAGTTATTAAACTTTATCCTGAATAACCCAAAGATGCACTATGTAACAAACCCTGTGTGAAGTTGATTCGCCACATAATCAGAAAATTTACAAAAGCGTGTCAGTCCATTTATGCATCACTTTCCTGGTTATTCAGTTTTTAAGAGATTATTCACATGTTCATTCATCTTCACTTATCATATACAATATATAACACACTACAGGCAATTTGGGAATCTTTCAAACAAACAAAATCAGTTTAAAGCAATTTGGGACGACATGGGACGGCTATATACATATAAAAAAAAATTTAATACCTAAACGATCAATCAAGTTTTTCTGTGCACTGACATAGTTTTGTTCATTTTCTGATCATGTGTGGGAGCAGCTTGACATAGGTATGACTTAGCTCTATAATTTCCACAATGTGTGGAATGCAAAGACTTTAAAGAAGATTAATATGCAATTAATTTTGACTTTCATTCACTGGTGTCACACAATGGTTAATATAGTAAGTAGGACAAACGTAGGATATGCCAACCAGGGTCTCTCACTGTTCTCACCAATTCAGTCAGTTGAGCACTGAGCTGTCCTGCCGTGTCCTCACTGCGCTCTGCTCTCTGTTTCAGTGCCCGTGTGGCCTTCTTCAGCGCCTCCTTATCCACCTCAGCTCGCTGCTTCAGCTCACGCATCTGAGACTGCACATGCTCCAGCTCTCCCTGCTGTTGACCAGCTGCTCGCTCTAGGTTCTGACCCAATCAGAGAAAAGGAACAGTGCCAATGTGTTACTCATTCTGGTACAGATGATCGACTGCATTTTTTAAAATTTTGCTAAATCTCGTAAAGAATCAGACACATTGCCATTTAATGTTTCGACATACTAAATAATTATGAGTAATAATTATATTTTGTTTTATTTTCATTATTAGTATTTCATATACAGGTATGAACATTTCGTAGAGGCGAACGAATGACGGAAGTAGCTAACTTGTATTGTACAAAAATAGACACTGCACAGGGCTCGCAAAATTTCAAAATTCCTGGTAGCCCTTCGGGCAGGCACTCCAGTTTTTGGTAGCCCAAAATAAATTTAAGTAGCCCAAATAAAAAAAGAGATTATTTTTAATGTATAATATTGTAAA
>JAQQZT010000011.1:12496240-12519508 GCA_030068275.1 Clarias platycephalus | reverse complement strand
TTAAACAGCAATGTAAAATATATAAGAGAAACAAAGATTAATTGGTTTTCTTTTTAGAAAAATCTACTTTTATTTTTAAAATGCATACAGTATTTTATCAAAAATAAACAGTCATTATTCACAATACAAGGAACAGTTTATACCCCTATCTCACCTATGCAGTTTGGCTCTCGGTGAGATGCGGTGTTAGGCACCACGAGTCGCCGCGATTCTGCAAGGTCCGCCAAAAAAATTAAACATGTTAAATTTTTTAACATGTTAATTTTTTTTTTTTTCGGGCAGAAAGATGGCAGCGCCAAAACTTGCGGTGAATCATGATGAACCGTACTTCCGGCCAGCGCGAAACTGTGTAGGTGAGATAGGGGTATTAAAGTTGACTGAGATGAATTAAGTGCATTACAGTGCCATAAATTCTTATTTTAAAGCCTTTTCTCAGATTCAAATACTAAAAAAGGTATTTCAAATGACTAAGTATAAAAAAACAACTAAGGAACACATTGAAATAAATAATTACACAAAAACACTAAGGTGCGCAACTAAATTTTCAGAACTAAAAGTTTCAAAATCTACAGCTCAGGCATAACCTAAGCCTTTAATGACAATTTCTGTCGTTTTCTCTTCCTGGTTTCTTCATCTCTTGGCTCGCTGATAATTTTATTGCTCCCTTCCATTTTGTAGCCCTCACCAGAACGCTCCCTCAAATTAATACACAGCTAACTGTTTGCGCCTCCTTACGCTTTTTGGGTGACATAAGCACTTCTTCTTCGTTGGTGTTTACTGGCGGCCTGCATCCGGAAGCGCACTTTGTCAAAAGCGCGCTGTCAACAAATAATTGCGCAAAAACATAATGAAAGCTTTTAAAATTAATGAAAAGAAGCTTCGAGGCAGAACACAGGAATCTTTTCAGCCCTAAGTCTGCGTGTGTGTGTGTGTGTGTGTGTGTGGGTGTGTGTGGGTGTGTGTGGGAGGGGGGAGGGGGGCGATGGGGGCACAGACACAAAGTGCAGGCTGATACAGAGAGAGAAAATAGATCTTTAACCTCTCTAAGGATACTTGCTTTTGCTTTACATGATTACCCACAATTCTTCACGCAAGAGAGTGAAAAACTGTTGGCTCGGTTGTGATAACGTGATGCTCGGCGTCAAAACAAGAAGCGCATGCGTGATACATGATACTCAGTACTCGTAAATCAAGACTTGCTCGTTTTCCAAGTCAAAATGTATTTAAAATCTTTGTTCGTCTTGTGGAACACTCGCAAACCGCATTACTCACAATCCGAGGTTTCACTGTATTGTTCAGACAGACAGACAAATATAATATCTGAACATAAACAAGTTCCGACACCAGACGTGTGATGGCTTTTTGCAGAGATTAGATTATTTGTCAAACTGTTCCTTTATTAATATAAACAACCTTCTAACCTCCCACTTGTACGATGTTTCTCGCGTTGAAGCTTTGCCTGGAGGAATCCATGGGACTCTTGTCTTAACTTTAGCAGTGGGACGTAAGCAGCTTTTTGCCTTAACCTGCATCAACGTGAGAAAACAAATGTTTGAATGCAACTTTACGCTAAATACTGGTACTGGTTTTCATTCAACAATTTCTACAAACAGGGAAAGAACTGACCTGGGCGGGTTTATTAGGGCTGTTCTTCATGGACTTCTTTACATGCACATGTACAGGCGTACTTTCATTCACATGCACGTGCAGCGGCGGTGAAGAGGAGCTGGTTCTCATCGCGTTTTTCTGCAAGAAACAAAAAGTACACATAAGTTAGCATTTCTTTCTAGCATTTTTTTAGGTGAGCTTGGTTGTGTTGAGTAAATGCACAAAAATATGAACTGCATATACTTTTTTTAAACAAGGGGCGTTGAGAGTAAAAACTACCTTTATTTTATTACACAAATGCACTTCTCCCAGTGTTTCACAAGTGCTTGGATACCATCAAGCTAAAAAGTTGTCCCAGTATGCCGGAGCCTGCTTCATGTCTGAAACACTGGACTCCCAAAAGCTGCTTTAAATGCCCAAAAATGTGAAAATCACATTTTACACATTCATTCATGAGAAATTTCATCACAAGTCCTGAGTTTGACTTGAACTCATCTAGGTAGAGTACTGTTATTTATATAAGAAAATATTTAGTCTATTAAAAAGACATAGCCCGTGGGCTTTCCACAGTTAGCCAGCTCATTCCATCTAGGAACGTCTGTGGTCCAATTAGGGATCGTAGAGGCCAATAATGACCAATGCATTTACTCCCATTTTTACAACCATGTTTGGACCTCCAGTCAACATTCACACAGGCATTCACAACCTACAGGCAATTTGGAAACGCCAGTAACACTAATCTGTGGGAGGAATCTAGAGTACCCACCAAGCATGGGTAGAAAATGCAAACTCCATGATGTTTATTTATAATTCTAATTTGACCTGCCAAACTGACAGTCTATTTTAATTTCCATTGCTAAATATATTACAATAAATCATGCTTTATTTTCCACTGCATGACATGCTCATATGAGAGAACAATATAATTAAGATATTTAAAATAAAATAGAGTTAATTTAAATAAAATATAATTTATCACATTTACTAATCTAATGTGTAATGTAGGTATTATTTTATTTTAATTCATTATTTATATAAACATTATAGATTTAAAATGTATGTTGTTTAAATTATGAATATTGTTATAAAAGCATCACAATATCACATACACAATATTAAAACGCTGTATACAATAATATATTTATAATAATACAAGAACTATACTGTAGAACATAATTTAAAAATTCTATAAAATTACAAATTTAACTGATTATTTTAACACAATTTCGAATTAGTAAAAAAACAAAAAACAAAACTGTTTTGTCCTCCATACTGCTGCAGTTGTCTTATGAACACAAACATAATAATAATAATAACTTCAGTATGCGCCTATCCTGTACTGTCTATATGACCAATGATAAAGTATAACCAATGATACTAAGTTAATTGAAGACTGCCTGTATTTTAGTCGCACTATACATCACTACAAAATCCTCTAGTAGCTCAGTAGTTAGCTAATATAAACACTCGTACTAGAAAACAGTTCTTAGGTTGGCGCACGCATACACAATTGCCTCGTAATACGGTAACGAAAACTATAACCACCACAACAAATAACTTACTTACCATCCGAAAAGAGAAAACATTTATACTTTCCGGTATATCGTACGAGAATAATCTGTGTATTAGCTACCAGGCTAATTATTTCTCTTATCACGGAAAGCTTTCTTTCCTTCCGGTAGGCCCGAGCTCTCTTTCGATCGGATTGGTTGATTCAAAGGCTTTCTCCGCTCTGATTGGTGCATTGCGTCACGTCCATTCATACGTTGCCGGTAGTTACTGTTGCCATAGAAACCAAACCTAACACTGATCCAAGCCGCAGGTTGACAAGGACACTAAAGCGGCGTGTTAGGACTTATCTCCAAAACCATTCATGTCGCTTTGCCCACACGTGAAACAAAAAACAGTACAATAAATTACAAACGGTTGCCATTGTTCCCGTTGCCTTTTGTTTATGGACCATGCGTATGTTTCTTGTATGGCCAAAAAGATATTGGCACATGACAGTTACATCCATATGGGTCATCCCCAAATTGTTGACACAAATTTGGTTGTAAACAATTGTCTAGAATAGCTCAGGAGACCTACAGCAAACTTGACATTTTCCCAGTGCACAAATTGAGGTTTAGGCTTCTTTCCTTAACATTGCCTGAACACACTAATGCTCTTGTGGCTGAAAGAACATATTCTCACAGACTAAAGTCTAGTGGAATTCTTCCCAAAAGAGTACAGGCTATTATTACAGTTCAGAAGTGCATAATGGTGTGATTAGTTTTAACAAAAGCTTGACATTAACCAAAAAAAAAGAAAGAAAGAAAAAGAAAATTCCATCATAGATACAATGTTTTCAATAATAGCATTTTCCTGCATTTTTTATAGGTCACACCTGTATGGTATTATTATATGATGAGAAGGTTTCTATGGTCATAAAATAAAACCTTCATTGAGCATTCTGACTGCTTATGGGGTAACACTTCCTATAGCCTGTATACAGACAAATATACATCCAAACAACTTGTGTTCTGCTGGCAACTCTTTTGTTTAGCCAGAAAATGCAAATATGATTCCTATTGTCTGTCTGCCTCCAGGTCTCTGTATGACTTACATGTTAATGACTGGTTCTTTTGATGCATTGGATGTACGTGACTCAGAGCACCTGGCGAAATGTTTAAATATGCTCTCTTTGCTGATACTAAACAGAGATCTACAGACATCATGTGGGCATGTGTGTGTTTGTCTCTCCTGGTTCAGGTGCTGGCTGGTAAGGATATCGGAGTGCGGCGGACACAACAAGCAAATATTCTTCTTCTCACATTTTATCTTAAAACGCAACAATTTGGACACTCTTCCCTTTAAAGCTTACATCACCCAATGCCCAAACCTCAGCCACTGGATGCAGTGCCGGCCCCAAGCCTGGATAAGATATGAGGGTTGTGTCAGGAAGGCCATCCAGCGTAAAACCTGTGCCAAGTTGTGTGATGGTCCGCTTTGCCGACCCCTCGATGGGAGCAGCCTAAGCATTATATTTTCAAACACTACTGTTGTTTTATTAAATTACATCAAATTTGCACATACAGTATTTTACTTTAAAAAGTCAAGCTAACAAGATGAGCTGGCTAACTTCTGACAAACTTTCAATTTAAACCTTAAACAAATTTATCCATGAAAAACACTGTAAGGTTTTGTAATGAGATATGAACTTTCCAAGTACTCTATGCCTATAAAACAACCCCTCATTGGGCTTCCTGATTCCTTATATGGTAACATTTCCAGATGAATACACATGGAAACATCTTATGTCTGATGGAACCCTTTTTTTTAACCAGAAAATGCTAATGCGTTTCCTATCATCTGTCTGCCTCCGGATCGCTCTATGACTTGTTAATGACTGAATAAATTCTTTTGATGTATGGTATTGAACATGATAAAGGGCACCTGGCCAAAATACTAAATATGTTCTCTTGGCTGATAATAAACAGCTTTATTATTGCTGATAAAACTTCTCTTTAGACATATCATGCATGCATGTGTGTTTGTCCCTCTACTAATTCAGGGCACCGGACGGTAAGTGTATCAAGGTGCTCTCATCTTAAAACTTAACAATTTGGGCACTGTTCTTAAACCTACCAACTACATTATTATTGTTCAATCCCAACATCAAATGCTTTAACTGCTTACCCCAAAGATATTGGTAATCAGTGTTACATTATTTTGTCATGAAGTCTGAGTACAGTATGTCACTTTTACAGTTGGTGGTTCTCAGAATAGGCCTTGGACTCATGAAGACCTACAAGATGAGGAGCTTACAGAAGAGGAAATCAACAAATTACTCAGTGAATCAACCGATGAATCTCCACCACTTTCCACAGCCTTGTTTGATTTCTTTTTATACTCTTTTTCTTTCTCTTTTTGACTTCTTTATGACACTCTCTAGCTTTATGGTCCTGTAAAACGTGGTCTGTGTGCATAGAGTGTGCATGTTCTCCACATGCATGTTTCCTCCAGGAATTCCAGTTTCCTTTCAGTTTTCAGTTTCCAGATTGTCTATCATGTGTGAGGGAGATGAGTGTGTTTGCAATGGACTGCCATTCCAGCTAGGATGTATCCTGCCTTGTGCCCCAAGGCCCTGGAATAGGCTCCAGGCCCCCCGTGACCATGTACAGGATAAACGGTTTAGAGAATGAGTGAGTGAGAGAGTGAGTACATTTAATTTATTACATTTTTGTACTAAATCTATTTTTAAACACTCATGTCATGTGACATGGCACAATTGGGATGCACTTAATGTCATATGACCTGTGTTTACAAAAAGATTTATTACAAAACAGTGGGAAGCAAAAAGGAATTTAATTCAACATGAGGTAGGATGTTGGTTATTTATTAATATAAACGTCCTGGCCAAAAAAAAGCAATCTCGGATTTAAAACTAAGCAAAAATTTAAGAGCTGTCTACAGGATAATTACTGCAGTGATAAATATGTTTCAGCTAACAATTTATGTAACCCTAACTGGTGCAGTGAGTAGCTTCTCATTTCTAAACTAACACAAAATATTTGAAAAGAGTTCATAGGAAACGAAAGCCTAACAGTATGTAGTATAAACCATTTCATTGGAAACAGACTTGCAATTATTTATGAAAGACAAACCCCTTGAATAAGTCTGTGTGTGATATAGCACTAAGTGATCAGAAACTGATTTGTTATGCATTGTATTGGTTGGCTTTATGATGATCTTGTCACTATTGTCTTCCTTTATTGTATGTACAGGTGAAAATCGAAGAATTGGAATATCGTGCAAAAGTTCATTTATTTCAGTAATGCAACTTAAAAGGTGAAACTAATATATGAGATAGATTAATTACATGCAAAGCAAGATAGTTCAAGCCGTGATTTGTCGTCATTGAGATGATTATGGCTTACAGCTCATGAAAACCCCAAATCCACAATCTCAGAAAATTAGAATATTGTGAAAAGGTTCAATATTCTAGGCTCAAAGTGTCCCACTTCAAAGTGTTCAATATTCTAGGCTCAAAGATACCTTCACTTTTACACAACATTTTGATTTATGCCACAAATACCTAACTACTGCCAAAGTTACATTAAATTCTGTCTGGACAGCCATACAGATATGTACATACAGTATGAAATGTAAAGATATTATTAAAAGAGTACGTTCTGACCAATGTACAGACAAAACCTTTCTGTTATTTATATAGATTGGTAATTGCTTTTCCAGGGCTGTGATGGGTCCTGAGTCTATCCCAGGAACTCTGCTAAAAGGGAAGAAAGTACACAGCAAGGAAATGCACCCTGGATGGGACAGTCCATAGTAGCACACAGTGCACACCTACACATAAACAGGGAAAAATTTTGTGTCGCCATTCCACCTACAGTGCATGTTTTGGGTCGAATATTTTTTGCAAGCTACTGTATGCTTAAGGCAGATTCCCTTACTCAGCACTCATGCTTGTGTTCCATAAATAAGTAAAGAATATTAATAGTCATAAACTATTCTGTGGAAACAATCCACGCGTGAAGGAAGCAGCATGGAGGGTCTGCTCTAAAATTAGACCTGATTCACAGCAGACCTACAGGCAGATATCTACCAACATTTCCCAAAATACACTTTTAAAAAAGAGATCAAAGCTTTGTTTCTGTCATTTTTGAGCCTTGTACAAGAAATATATATCATAGATATATCATTTTTTATGCTTTTTGCCGTTCTCTCTTTATTTGTATCTTATCTCTGTGTGAGTCTTTCATTCCACTCTGACATATGGCCACTCAGCAAGAGAGAGAGAGAGAGCGAGTGAGAGAGAGAGATGTACATCCAAACAGTCCTTTTCCCAAAAAAAAAAAAAAAAAATTGGCAAAAAAAAAAAAAATTAAATAAACAACACCAAGCAGGGAGAGAAGAGCTCCTGAGGCTCTGTTCATCTTCTCTTTACCATGTTACACTTTAAAGTAAGAATCTCAGTAATGGCCTGTACCTGCACCTCTGTGAACACCCAGTTCTCTTCGCTAAGGCTGAAGAAGGCGTAGGACTGAAAAGTCACCCTGAGAAAAGGAGCTGAAGTAAAGGTGCGGCACATCTATCATTCAGGTATGCGCTTATTTCACTTCAGTAGGTAAGTCAAAAGGTTTATAATGTAAAATTTCTCATACATTGTCTTAATTCCTGTTTTATATTCAGATGAAGTTATGTGGAAAATAACTGTTCATAAAATTAGTGATTCTTAAGAATTTGATGAGAAATTATGCAGATTTAAAGCTGAAGCACTGCATTACTGAATTGTTGTATTTAAAAAAAAAAACTTTTTGGTTTCTAGATTGTTTTTCTGGACCAAGAGTCCATATACATAAACATAATGAAGCATAAATGTAGCAATCATATAGCTGTTTATTAGTAAACTTTTACAGTGTGTTCGATGTTAAGTGTTAGTTCGGATGAATTATTGATAGAATTCACAATTCACTGCCCGTGTGCAGTATTACCCAGCATGCACTGAACAAATTTGTAACATGTTCACTGGGCTTTCCCAGTACAATCAACTAATGTGTCATTGAAAATGTTGGCAATGACCTTAGTGCTTTAGACCTTACTTTACAGCTATTATTATGATAACTATTCATGTCCAGTTATCACATAATGCTGTTTAATTCTGGATTCTGATTGTTCGTTATAGAGTTTATAGCAACAGCTGAGCTATAGAGCTTAAATCTACTGTATATGCTTAACATAAATAGATTAAGAATGTGATATTATTAAACCAAAGAAAAAAATATTTAGAATTTAATAAATATACAATTTAACCAAAAAAATATATATATATTATACCCATTGATATGGTGAAGTTTACTGTCAGAAGACTTTATTAAACATTTATAGAAGAAGTCTCTTGGGACACGCAGAAGTATACTTTAATCTGTAATTTTCGGACACTTCATAGGCTTCAGGACAGAGGAGTTTACGCTCCATAAATTACTTTTTTGTTAATAACTTGCAGAGAGTAACAGAAAGATAGGCTAGTAAAGGAACAACTGTACATAGTGGCTATAATGTACAGTATATACAGTACATGATAATTATGGAATGACGAGTTTATGTTTTACTTCAAAATCATTTTCCTGAAAATAATTTTTTGACATGTCCAATGATGACGCTAACTTTACCGGAAAAACACTTTCAAACTTGAATTTTTTTTGTTGTTGTTGTGAAATGAAACACAGTGAGATATCCCAGTGTTGTTGTATCCCAGTGTTATAGGAAATATAAGCACTCTTGGAATGGAGTTCAAACAGCCAGCTGTTGTATAACAGGAACTAAATTGCCTCACAGTGATTCCATAGGCTTAATGTTAATTATAATTGGATAAAAAATAATAAATGTAATTTTATATTTAAAAAATTCATACAATATACATATAATACAATATACATGTAATATTGCTGCAATATAATAGGAATCTGTTGTTCCTTAATTATTTTACAATAAGGATTAAAATTTTATTTGGGTAGTGGATTTTATTTCCATTTTTAAATTGTGCACATGGAAATGCTCTTACTTTCACTATTAAACATAGATGTTGAGCTGTTATACTGTCGTTTTTTAATGCTTTGATTTTTAATGCTTTGATTTCACCCAACGTTTCAACCAATCGCCAAAAAGTAATATCCAATCACGATCATTAAAAAAAAATCTGATTACATTTATTTTAAAAATATGATGGTACACCACTAGCCTTCCAGGTTTTAATAATGCATTTTACTGTTCTTAACCTAATTTTATTTTTATCTGTTTCAGCAATCTCTTTAGTTGTTTTCTTTGCTTGATGAAGGCCAATAATTTGACCCTTCTGATACAGAGTAACATTTCAATTCAATTCAATTCAATTCAATTCAATTTTATTTATATAGCACAGTGCAAAGAGAACTCAAGGAGTTGGGACTGAACAGCTATGTATATATGTTTTTAACTCATCTTTTGTGTGTTTGCCTGTGAAGAGTAGAAGATGCGAGGACAAAAACCTGATGTAGAGGAGCTGTTGAGGCAGTCTCAGACTGAGCTGCTGTGGATCCGGAGGCAGCTGTCAATCATTGCAGCTCGGAACGCTAGTCACAACCGGGCAAGAGAGAAGGTCAGTCACATTTTATTGGTCTTTTCCTGGTTTCTCATGGTTTAACCTCTTAAATATAAAATGGAAAGAATTCCCCTTAAACATGTTTGGTGTTTAAAGTAGCATGAGCTTTCAGACTCATGATTAGCAGATTAATATGGCTTGAAAAATGTGTTTTGGTTTCTCATTCGGCTTTTTGAAGATGTTCAGCATCTCGTATTGACTTGCTAATGGGGTTTCTGATGCTGTATGATGTGACACTGAAAGAAACAAGCATCATGACCCAAATTTGAGTTCTAGGTTGGAATATACTGCATTCATCCTGTAGAAACTATTGATGTACATACTGTATGATGTTAATTGTATTTGATTTTATAAGTTGTAAGCTTCACATAATTTTCCTCTACATTAGCCTTCCAATTTTGAAATGGGACATTATATACATTTAAATGTCCCATATTTCTCTATATCTTTAAAAGGTTAACACATGTCTTAAAGGTCCCTCAAAATGTATCTGTTACTGCTTCTGCTGAAATACACATCAGATAATGCTTTAAATGCATAATAATAACCCTCATAACCCTCATAATAGTGCTGTTTTGGTGTCTATGTGAATGAGCTATTTACAAGCCCCACCCCCAGAGAACAGCAGAACTACACGGAGCTGATCAACAAGCTGGGGGATGGGGTCTTCTTATATGAGGTCACATTAGGGGGGGAAATCACATTGGCTAGTTTAAGCCTTAGTCCCGGAATGTTTTTTTCTCTCTTTTTTTTTTTGGTTGCATACACACACTGGAGATCCATCTGAATGTCTAAAAAAAGACTAAAAATATATTTTTTATATAGTTTGCCTTTAAGTTTTGATTTAAGTAAGTTTTACACAGTACTGGAAATAGGGGAGAGCAGCGTCCTGCCAAATCCCGCATTCAAACCCAGTCACAGTAAATCTCAGAATAAGTTGTGATGGAATTCTGTATAAACTGTATGTTATTGGGCATACGTGTCCTTCTTTACTTCCAAAACATAGTGACTGTGAAAGGATCTGTTTGGTTTATTTTTCTGGAATGTTCAAATTTAGGTTTTAAATGAACTTTTGAAATGCTTTCTTTCAATGAGGCATAAAGCTGACAAGAAGTGAACAATATGCCGCTATAAAGGCTGAGGTGGTATTACCGGCAAGAATTTAAAAATATTTTTATGCCTGGGTATGTAAAAGATGGCACATCCTTCCAATAAAATTGGTTGATCAAGCATCATATAACCTACTGGCACAAGGTGGTGCCAGTGTGCGTAATACTATGAAGTGTCCAGCGAGAATCTAGAACCTATCAAAGTGGGTTGATGAGACATGAGTAACGACTCGGTCCAATTAAAAGACCTCGTGTTCTATGAGGTACAGCAGGTGTGGTTGCAGTGTGCCATCCAATCACGACTCTCCTCTGTATGCATTGTATCAAGTCACCACTGAGACTTAGGATGGCACTTTAAACGGATGTGTTTGCACTGTGTGTGTGTGTGAGAAAGAGTGAGTGTATGTGATGGTGAGATTGAGGGTGGGGGCACTATCATGGTTGCCAGGCAACAGAAAGAAGAAGACTACAGATGAGAAGATCCCTGTAGAATCTGTTCCTTTTCAGCATTAAAAAGACACTAATGGCATCGGTACCTGCTGCTGTATCTCAATAATCCCTCTTAATGTCACTCAGATCTTTGATGTGACATGAGATAAACATCATCAGCTCTCGCATCCATTTCCAAGTCCTTTCTTTTAGGTTCTCATTAACTTGACAAAAAAGCAGGCCGTATGATATGACTTTGTATGTCAAGAGATAATCACAGAGTAAATTAAAGAAAAGAGGAAATAGGCACAGGGTGAAAGAAGAGAAAGGACAAATATTGAATATGTAAATTCTGTTATTTTAGTCGAGACTATTAGAGTGTATGTGTGTTGAAAGTTGAAATATCATGAACATGTCAAGGATTTTTAATACGTTTTTAATGTGCGTCTACACATTATTCTTATAAAAAATATGATGATCTTTATATATGCCATTTTCCTTCTGCCATTCATTTCATCACTAACATTAACACACTGCTAGTAAACTAGCCCACATTTGTCACAGATGAGAGACAACTGGAAACAAACTGTATTTTAATAACTATCTAATTATCATCTCACTCATCAAAACACAGGGTGAAGTGTTAACTTCAACACTTCATTGTAGGCCTACAATGTTGCCTGTTTTTGGCTGAAAACTGGAATTTCCTTCCTACCTCTTGCAGTGAAAATGATTCATGTTTACTAGTGTGAAATGGAGGCAACGGGGCAGGGCTTTCAGCTCAGACCTGTCAATCATTTGTTGGAAAAGGAAAAAGCTTTTTTCTGCAGTGTTCAAACATAGCTATTCTATAAGACGTCTATAAGAAGTCTAAACGGTTGTGTAAGACCTATGACACACATAAGGCGAGGTCTTACAGATAGTGATATTAGGAAAGATGGGAAAAGGAGGGGATTTGAAAGAGGGAGGAAGGAAAGAAACAAAGTGAGGGTGTACACATGCGGGTCAAGAGGCAGTGGGCACTCGGCTGCAAGTGATGGTGGCGGGAAGAGTGGCGGAGTGGACCAGAGTGGGCAGTGACTCTTGCAGTCTCCTCAACACGGCTCTGACAGTCGTGGCCAATTGTCAAATTGCAAAGGCTTGTTTTCGGGCAAAGTGGAATGCCACGGCAGCTCAGGCAATCCTTTAGCAGCTGTCTGTGCAGCGATCAAACAGCGGTACTCAGTCCACCCGCCTTTGAAGTCTAGGGGCACATGGCATCGCCCCTTTCGCATGTCACTCTCAAGTTTAATGTCCACCTCGCATTCTTCTTGCTCCCAATCTCCAAACCACGAGCTAAGCTCCACACCTCGCTTTTATAGCGCAGAGAAATCACGAAATCCATTAAAATTTCCCAATATATAGCACCTGTCAAAATACCTTTGCAACCAAAACTATTTTGTGCAATATGCTCTAGGATATGATAAGCAGGTTGAAAAAGTCACTTTTTAAAGGGTAGTGTTGCAACTACTTTTTTAATCAACTGACTAGTATTGGAAATCTCTACATTGTTTCATAACGAAACTGCAGTGTAGATATTGTCTTCCATCCTGTATTTGCTTTCGTTTTGTTGGAGCTGGGCGGCATGGTAGTGTAGTGGTTAGCACTGTTGCCTTGCACCTCCAGGGTCCCGGTTTGATTCCCGGCCAGGCCCGATTCCCGTCTCTGTGTGCATGGAGTTTGTATGTTCTCCCCATGGTTTGTGGGTTTCCTCCAGGTACTCTGGTCTCCATAGTACAAACACTTGCAGGTTAAACTAATTGGCATTCCAAATTGCCTGTAGTGAGTGCATGTGTGTGTGCCCTGCGATGGATACCCTGCCTCATGTTTTAAGTCTCCTGGGATAGGCTCCAGCCCCCCCCCGTGATCCTGATTACAGGATAAAGTGGTATAGACAATGAGTGAGTGAGTGATTGTAGCTGATTGCAAGTCAGCCAAATAGAGGTGTTTCTTATGGAATCGGTATTTAGTGATAGGTAAGAGGGTGTAAGACTAGTAAGACAGTCACAGACTTGTGAGATGGTGATAATCAGGGGAAATTGTGTGACTATGATACTGCTGAGACAGTGGGAGATGGTGAGAGAGAGTTGACCAAGTGAGTGACAGCTAAGATAATGAGAGGCTGGTGAGACAGAGCCAGTAAGAAGTTGCCGAGACAGTGTAACATGACTGTTGTACTCCAGATGTTTTATCTCTATTTGTCATGAAATAACAAGGAAACAGGCCATACCTGGCTATGAAACTGCTTATCAGCAAATTTTTTACTTTTGAAAATGGACACATTTGTAAAAAAATATCTGTAATTCCTAAACAGTACAATATCTTTTGATGTACATATCCATTGAATCATAACCGGATCTTCAGTTTAATCACATCATTTCAAATTCATAATGGTGGTGCACAGAGGCAGAATCCTGAAAACTGCATCTATGTCCACCGAATTGCTGCTGTGTTATAGTCATGTCTCCTACTGTACATCTGTTTTTGTATTAATAAAGCAACTATTGGCAAGAAATCTCCATCCGGCATGAATAAAGTGTAATCGTTTCATGTCTTATCTTATGTTAAGCTGAGAAACTGATGAATTGGTGATAGACTGGCAGGATGTTGAGAGACTGGCCAGATGGAGGAGCATTGCATCCAATCTCTGTTTTATTTGAAAAAAACAACATATGAACATATGTGCTGTTTACTCCTCTACGCATTGGTTTGCAAATAATCATTCGTTAATTTTCCATGCCACTTATCCTGTGTACGATCATAGGGGCCAGAGACAAGGTGGGGGACAGACTAGATGCAGACCCAACCAATCACAGGACACATGCACACATCCACGTAGGAGCAATCTGGAAACACCAATACAGCTAAACACATGTATGTGGTGATATGCAAATTCCAAACTCCACATACACAAAAATTAACCACAAATGATCCAAAAAGTGAATTTTGCATAATAGTCCCCTTTAATGTTAGTAAGCTATTCAGCTTAGCCAACGTTGCCTAGCAACCTTACTTTATACTGAGTGAAGCAGAACATATACAGTACTGTGCAAAAGTCCTGAGCCACCCCTCATTTCTTCATTCATTCCGCTTATTCCATACAGGCTCCCAGGGGGGCTGTAACCTATTCCAGGAGACTTTGGGCATAAGGCAGAGTACACCCTGGACACGGTGCCAATCCATCACATGGAACACACACACACTATGGGCAATTTTTGAAAATGTGTGGGAAGAAACCAGAGTACCCAGAGGAAACCCACCAAGCACAGAGAGAGCATGCAAACTCCATGCACACAGAACCGAGGCAGGAATCGAACCCTCAACCCTGGAGATGCGAGACCACAGTACTAACCACTACGTCACTGTGCCGCCTTATTTCTTCATATGAGTACTGTAATATGAAATTAAATAAAATTATGTAGATATAATTTAGACATAAGACATTTTACTGCATCAGGGTTCAATGTGCCTAAAGGTCCAAATAAAAAAAATTGGCAGCAACCTCATTTCCCCTCTCATCTGTTCCAACCACCCAGCACCATCAGTATACTAATCACTGACCTGAACAACTGTCATAATCTGCACCTGTTTCTCACTGCACCATGCATTAAGTTACATATTTTTTATTTTTGAAAGATTCATAGGGCACTTTATGGCTTAATGAACAAAAACATTCACCCGAGACTGGTCAGGTACAGGGAGCGGACTGGAAACGAGAGCCGAAAAAGTCTTTCAGGAAGTGTGGAGAACTATTCCTCGAAACTATATTAGAAACACAAGAAAGTCTGATTCTTTAGAAGCCAAATTTGAAGAAATGCGGAGTGGCTCCTGCCTGTTGCACAATACTGTACATCAGATGTTAATCGCTTTACTGAAAACCATTTGCGAAATGCATTTATCCCACTGATTAAAGTTAACTTTTCATTAAATTTCCATTTATAATCTTCCCTCCATTTTTTCCCTCTTCATACTTCATTAGATAAAAGTATTTACAGTAAATGCAGAAGACAAAAACAATCTTGCTTTTTTTTTATCACTGATTTTTATAACCACTGGAAATGTTGCTCGTGCCAGCACTATACACAGGATCTAAATCAGTACTGATACAGTGTGTGTGTGTGTGTGTGTGTGTGTGAGAGAGTATAAGTGAGTGAGTGAGAGATAGTGTGTGCGTGTGTGAAGGCAGGAATAGGGATGGCAGGAGGTGTGTGAGTACGAGCATGCGCATATCTTAGTGTGTGTTTGTGAGCGGCTGGAGAGAGTGAGAGAAAGCGTGAGTAATTCCATGCTTGGCTCCCTGAGAGCCTGGAGATGCTCTCACACAGCAGTGGTCTGGACACACACACACACATATACATAGATCGTAGACATGTCGTCATTGCCATGGTGCCGCAACGCCTGCAGCTGATGATGATGATGATGATGATGATGATGATGATGTGAGAGGGCTGAAAAAGAAGGGGGGAAGCTACAACCTTGGAGGTACTGTACGGCACACACACACACACACAGACACAGACACTAACGCACATGGATACACTGCTAAAATGTGGAGGCGGTAAGCATGTGCTCGATTGTGCATGAGGTGCTAGCTAGCTGTTGCACTGCTAATATATGTGTGTGTGTGTGTGTGTGTGTGAGAGAGAGAGAGAGAGAGATGCTGAGCTGTTAACGATGATGCGCCTGCCCCTCCTTAGCCTCTGGCACGCACACACTTGTTCACACTCACGCGCACGCGTGCGTGCGTGTGTGTGAGGGATTTATCAGCAGGGGTGCAGTCATCATTGGACTGGGTTAATTTTTCTCCAATGACTCGTTACTCATGATCTAAAAATAATAATGCAAAAGGAAAAATCATGATTAACAGAGTTGCTTAAAAGCCTAACAGTTATGCTAACAAGCTGATTAGATTTCTTTTCATTTTCTACCCCTTTTTTTCTTCTTCTCACACCTTCCACAGTTCTCTCCTGCTCCCATCATTAGGAGACAGGCCCCACCCACTCCTCCTCCTCCTCCTAACTAAATGCACACATATGATGACTGCTGCTGCTAGAGCTGTCTGTTCAATTTGAACAGCCTCCATGTGAGGACGATTTTTATGACTGGTTGTGATTATTACTAGGCTGGCTATAAAATATATCCATATTAAAAATGCATTAAGGCACCACAGCGGGTGCAGCGGGTAGTGTTGACGTCGTCCCACGGTTCCAGGGTCCCTGGTGCAATCCTGAGCTTTGGATTTCTTGGTGTTTCTCACATGTCCGTATGAGTCTCCTCAACCTCTCTTTTTGGCCACCCTGCCCAGGATAACCTCAGTAAATGAAGGCTTCGTGCACAATAAAGCACTGCTGAAAGGAGATGATTGGAGTGTTTATATAAAACAGAAAATTCATGTCATGTGAATGTAAAAGAGAGAGAGAGAGAGAGAGACAGAGTAAGAGCGCTTATCCAGGTAATATTTATAACTAGTTGAATTCACACCTGTTGTAAAGGTGGTATTATATAGACTGGCATTTTGCTTAGTGTGTTTGTGTGTGTGTGTGTGTGTGTGTGTGTGTGTGTGTGTGTGTGTGTGCGTGTGGAATGTAGCCATGTTTCACAGTTACTGCAGTCTGTTCTCATGATGGCTCGCCACCAATGCGAGTGAGGAGTCTGATCTCAGTCCATTTACAAATATTTGCCTGTAATTAAGCGTATTTCCAGGAATATAAGACACGATTTTTCCTTTCTAGCATCTGCTATGATTTATACAGCAAAAAAAGCATACAGTAGATCCTATATTACATTAAATGAGTTAGCTTACAATGGGCTAAAAACAAAAAGTGATAAAATCCTTTAAAAAATATTACGTCATATTATATTTATATGCTGGATTAATCACTCCATTATGTTTGATTTATTGATTAATTAATGAAGTGGGGCTGGTATTATGGTTATAGTTTGTCAATATTGAACAATAAATATGCAACATTATACAACAGTTAGACCTGCCCGAGTAATCTGATTGGACACGAGGCTTTCCATGAGTAGTGATAATGGATGGTAACAGCACTGGAATGTTGAACTATATGTACTGTATATGTAATAACACTAACTGTTCGTCACCGGTATGGATGAAAGTAGGTTGGTGGGGTCCGCCATAGTGAGGAGATAGCAGCTGCATACCAAAACCCACATTCAAAACCAATCAAGGACACACTTGTTTTTCACAGCAAGAAAACACATCAGATAATGTTGCCTTAAGCAACACTTTTTTACTTAATTGCTCTCAAGTCGTTCCAAATTGCTTCCCTGTTGTTTTACAAAGCTACCTAGCTTCTAACACAAGGCTGAATCCCAAATCCCTCTCTGATCCCTAATCACTAAGGCACTACTTGGTGTATGGGGGGAAAAGGTGATTGTACTGTACACCCCTGGTGCACTAGCTTTCTGATTAGTTGTACTTGAGATTCAACCCCAGAACCTGGAAGTTAATGAAGCTGATATTCTAAAGCAGAATAAGTGGAAATATAAGTTTGCAAATTGTTATAATGTCATGGTCAGCCTTGGCACTTTTGATGTGTGAAGTGAAAGAACACCAAGGATGCCTCCACCAAAGTGTGTCATGTGTTTGCTCTGCTAAAATAAATAAATAAATAAATAAATTGTACATTAAGCACACTTTTACACCTGAGTAGCTACTTGTACTCTTGTAGTAAAAATTAAGCAAACTTGTTGCCTCAAGAGTATGACATCTATGGCTGGGAAGTTTTCATACTAGTACCCTGACTTCGGTTCCTGAACAAAAAAATTTTGGTGCCAAGTTTGTAGGAAGGATGTTACATTTAGTAAATAACCATGTACACGATGCTCAAATTTTTCTTTGCTAAATCTTACCTGCTAAAATCCCAGTCACAGCTCCATCCTCAGTAATATGGGATGATGTTCAGTGGTGGAGAGTTAGAAGGTTAGTTTTAAGTTTTATAATGTAAATAATAAGAGGATAATGGCTATGGTTTGTTTCTCTTGAAGTCGATCACAGAACGGCTTTTTCGTTTCTAAGTTTATTCCATACACATTCAGGTGTTTCAATAATTTCGTCATGTTGTTGGGCTTGACAGCGATGTTCTATGTATTGCATCAGGTACTAATAAAATTTTCAGAGATAATAAAATGGAGTTATAATTTTGCGATTTTTACACTTACTATGCAGTGTACTCTATAATCAAGTCTCTCAAACTAGAACACACGTGAGCCCGTGTCTCAGTCCTGTAATAACCACGCTGTACACTGGCTCACTGACACTGATGAGATTTACTACGTTTTACAAAATTTCATAACAAATGGCAAGGATTTTTTTGCTACTTGATATGAGAGGTGTAGCCATGAATAAATTTCACGGTGGGCCAAGGTAGAACAGGAAACCACTAATTTACTCCTTTTATTATTTTATTCTAATTGTTTACTCCGCCTTTATTCATGCTGGTAATATCCAAGGCAGCATTAAAATAACCAGCAGCATTAGCATTAGCAACTGATGATGACCCGCCATTCTTTTCAGACAATGCACATGATCCGCTGCTTTCTTCATTGCTTTGATCGTTGTCCAAGCTTTAGCTACTGTTGCCGTTATCCCTCTGTATTTACTTTTTCAGTCACAATTTTTTTTCTAAATCCATCCATATGCACATTAGTATTATGTTGTATTGTAATATTTTAAATATTTCAGGGATGGTTTATACCCCAAATCCACCCCTATGTCTTTGCTTGATAGTATTTAAGCAATTGGTCCGTGCAATAAAATGATCAAAGTTCAGTATGTTCTTCAGTTCAGTGTAGCTATAACACCAACAACAACAGGCCATAGTGAGTAGCTTAGCAACAAGCTCTAAAGATCTGAAGCCAATACTGCTGTAAAAGGAGAGACTTTACAATATTTACAGTGTGTGTGACCGTGTTGATGTGATGTCGCTCCATAAATGGGGAAGGAACTGGTAGTCTAGAAGACTGGTACAGATGGGAAAGGAACTTGTAGTTGAGACCATTTTTGGTATTTTTTTAGTGGTCATTGGTGCTTTCATATATTTGACTTTTTTTGGTTTATTACTTTGATGATCAGATCTGAGCCAGCAACGCAGCATTGGCCAATGATTGATTAAAAGGAAAACTGCTTATAGACCAACTGGTTTGTGATCATGGGGAGGCTTCAGATATCAAACTGTGCATTTGTGTTTTCATATATCATAGATCTACATGTCAGGTAGAACCAAAGATTCCAGAATATAAAAATGATGTCGCAAAAGGTAGTACTCAACAAATGCTCACATTAGTATTATTTTTTTTGCTCAGTCATGTTTGTATAATTAAAATTGAAATCACCATATTGCCTAGGTCATGCTAAAACAGGGATGCCACTCTATATTGCACATTCTTCTTTCTTTCCGTACTGTAAAACAATGCTAAAGGCATCCAAACATGCAGTAATCTCTTTTGAACAGGTGATATTAGAATGTGTCTGTATAGCCTTCATAACGGCTGTTATTGGCTCTAATCTGATTTCTGAGACTGGTAGCTCTAAATGAACTTCTCCTCTGCAGCAGAGGTACTGTAAGTAGATGCTATGATGTAATATGGCACATACCTGCACATAACATCCTTTCTACTCAGTATTTTGAATTAATTTATGGTGCAGATTTAACTTCAGGCTAATACAGAAGGATTGGCAAAGTTTCATTAAATTCTGTTCAGCAAGTTTTGCGTGATGCTGTGACAAAATTGGCTGGACAGACATACAGACCTACAGACATACAAACATAAATTTTTCTGAGACTGTTTTCTGGTTCTCCAATGTATGAAATGTAAAGATATCATTGAAACATAAAAAAAAAAGATATTGAAAAATTAAGTTTTTTTCTCACCAATGTACAGACAAAATGCTTCTATTATTTATTTACTTACTTACTTACTTGTCTCATTATACTGTACATATGAACATTTGAGGGTTAAGGGCCCAATAGGGACAACCTAGCGGTCATGAGATTTGAACCTGGGACCTTCCTAACCATAGGCCAATGGCTTAACCACTGAGCTACCCTGACTGTTTATTTGTTGTTCTATTATGTGGTGTTTCACAGCCTTTTGTAAATGTCCCTTAGTGATATGGACAGCAAATGTAGGATTGAAGATTTTACAGTTTTTCACTTCTGGGAAAATGATCAAAAATTTTGTTGACTCATCTTGTGTTAGTTTTGTGTTTGTCCAACTAGAATGTATGTGCCCCGCTCCCAGGGGGCATGTAGCAGTTTGTTAGCAGTAAACATGGTCTGTAGGTGTATTTTTGGCTGTGTGAATTCCCCCATACTGTTCCCGTTTCCAATCCTCTCCGAGTTGACGAAAAAATTATAGGAATTTATTCATGTGGAATCTGTGTGAGTTGGCAGTTTTGTGGCAACCAGCGACATTTCAGATGAATGTTTTTCCAACAAGGTACTGTACAAAGTAGGAATGTTACTACCTGTGAAGGAGAAAGCAATTATGTTTTGCATTCCGCCAGGACTTCTACATTAGTAGAGTATGTAATACTGTCTACCACTGAGGTGTTTCTTTATAATGATCATCAGAAAATAAATTACATTACATTAATACCAAGTTAATGCAAAAAAATGTTCTAACCTGCTAAACCCTAGGGGGGGAGTTTAACCCTTAGGCATGATGTGTAGGGGCAGTCGTGGCTCAGGAGGTTGAGGTTCTGAGTTGCTGATTGGAGGGTTGGGGTTTCAAGCCCCACCGTTGCTGGTTTACCACTGTTGGTTTGTGGGGAAGGCTCTTGACTGGGTGGCACATTTCAATGAGAAGCTGGAACAAACATTGTAAAAGGATGATCCACAGTTATGAGTGAATGGTGAAAGGGTGGATGATTGGGATTCCTGGATAGTTGAGTCATGACTTACCCTCACTTGATGAGGATGACCTCACAAAAATGTATCATTTTAAAAATTCTTTGCTTTTTTGATTGTACTTTAAATTGTTAAATGTGTAATTGACTGTGTGTTGGATGAGCTAGCTTCACTGGCTTGTTCTGGGGCTCCATGCTGGTTTGAGAGATGATTTAGAGTTCACAATGGCCAACTGGAAAACCGACAGGCCTCCAGACTTGTGAGTGTTTATAGAATGGTGTAGGAGTTTTTGCTGGGATTATGTGGGATAAACACACATACACCAAAACGTTGGAAGAAATCTGCCTGATCCTTTGTCTCTTCTGTTGAGAGGTTCTGACATTGGAAAATAGTTTGGGGCCAGTGTGGTGCATTACTTTGCTGCCATGGTGAAACAGATTAAATTTCATGCCTTAAGCAATATTCTGTGCTTAAGAAGTGAACAGAGCAACCCGAGGGCGGAATTTTTCAGCGCAGTGCAGAATAACGATACAAAATGAGTGTCCAGTTCCGCTGAATAACAATCTCAGACAGGGATCACTAGTAAGCTGGATATCTGAGCTACTTCCCTTGAGCTCTTTTGGAGACTTAAACAGAGTAACTGTTGAGGTTCAGATGCTTTACAACAATCAGTTTGTTAGTATAAAGAAAGTGTGGTACCCGCGCAAAATATTTTGTGCTGACATTTGTGTTTGTTTATGATAAAACTTAAAAAAGAAAATGAAACCTTTTGTAATCCCTTTGATAGCAAAGACTAAGAAGATGTGAAGAAGATGCTTTGTCTGTGAACTTATTATGTTCAGTAATTTAGGCCTTAGTAGTATGATAATAATAATAATATTATTATTATTATTATTATTATTATTATTATTATTATTATTATTATTATTATTTATACAACTAATAGTTGTGACAGAGTAATCTGATTGGATGAGAGGCATTCCAAGAATGCTGATAATAGAGGGTAAAAGCAATCTGCCATACTGAGGAGATAGCAGCTACATACCAAAACCCACATTCAAAAGCAAGAAAACACATTTGATAATGTTATGTCATCTTAAGCAACACTTTCTCTATTTAATAATTCTAAGTCATTCCAAATTGCTTGTTTATTGCTTGTTTTTACGCCTACGGCAAGCTACGAACTAGCTTCTAACAGTTCTGAACCTCAGATTTCTCTGTAACCCCTAATCAAGGGCCCTACTTGGTGTGTTGGACAAGTGGATTGTGCACCATAGCACACTAGATTTCCATTTAACACTATTTGGGATTTAACTCTGGAACCTGGAATAAATGGAAATATAAACCTTTACAGGATTTACAGGACTATCCACCACCTCCATGTTTTATTCTCCTCACCTGTTGTATAAAAACAATAAAAACACCTGATGCTGGTGTGCTGGATATCAGCACGGCTGTGATGCCTTTAGCACTTGGGCTGCACCCTTGCATCACAGCTGTTCAGTTAACCAGAATAATATCACTCCATCTCATGTGGTATTGCTTAATTATACCACAGCACTTTTTACTTCTACAACTACATGTAGTTGTTTATTCTGTAGAAGTTCTTGATTAGATTTATGCAACACTTAGCTCTTGCTATAGTGCAACCATACATGCTCTCATTCAAATAGTTACTGAATCTATATATGTTCATTAGCATGTTCTTGTATGGTTTAAACTAACTGATTAATTTTTAATTAGCATAGAAAAAAATTCCCTTCATGAGAGAAAAAAGCAGCTGTGAAGCAACCAAATGCTTATAGCTAAATGCTGAAATGTAAATATATGCGGATAAAAAGTATGATGTGTCATTATTTAATAAATACAATTATGCAAAATGCAATAGTTGTAAAATTGCTGGAGAATGAGGGACAAACTATTTAAAATGTATTTCAAACTTACTGACTGTTACAAAGCACTGACACCTAGGACTTCTTCCATCTACTAAAAAAAAAAAAAAAAAAAAAAATATATATATATATATATATATATATATAAACAAACAGATGTAAGAGATCGCAACAAA
>JAQQZT010000011.1:12468097-12486518 GCA_030068275.1 Clarias platycephalus | reverse complement strand
TTGTTTTTGTTGTTGTTACGTAATTACCTAATTCCATATGTGTTATTTTATAGTTTTGAAATCCCCAGTATTGTTGTTGAATGTAGAAAAAAAAATCACAAAAACAAAGAAATTTGCAAGTGACCCCAAACTTTTGAACGGTAGTGTAGCTACGGTAGTAACTGAGAATATCATCCACCCCATCCACCCACAGTCTGAATCGGAAGGGGTCTAACCGTACGTGAATGCACAGGCTATAAGTTCCTTAGGTCAGTGCGTACACCTTTTGCAGATACATGGCAACTCATATACTGTACCTAACCTGCCTGTTGAATAGTTTACATTTCTCTGATCTTAACATCAAACCATGTTTTTTGAGTGCCCAAGACCCTGTGAACGGCCTCAATGTACATCTCAAAGATTTTGAATAATTAGGAATGTAATTTAAACAGAAAATACAACATTCATTTTTGGGTGAGTTCAACAGGGTGGTAGCATTCGTGTGGTTCTTACTCACTAATATAATCCCCTGGGTGTTACAAATGCCATGAGATGTCTCCAGCATTCCATCATGAACCCTTGATGATGAAACACTTTCTCTTCACCAAGGATTCTAAACCAAGAGTCTCCCTCAGAGTGTCAGTCACTTTCTGTATTTGACGTTGTGGATGTCAGTCTAGGATTGTTTTAAAAATTTTTTTTATTAGTAACCAGAAATCATAGGCATAATGAGAGATTCTTTTTTGTGGAAACAGTCAGCAAGAGCTCCTTAAGGAGACTTTGACTTCCATCCGTTTGCCAGAAGCTCTTGGATGTTCTCTACCTATATTGACAATGTTTTCAGAATAGAATACAGTAATAGGCTTTCTGGACAGGTATGCTGACTTTGAGCTTAACCCACATCTGTAGGCTTGGAATATGGTCTAAGAAAATCAAGCCTCCTCACAGCATTTTATTGACATTTAATCTCCTGCTGCTCCTTATTAAGTTGAGTTGCATCACCAGGTGGCTGCCACCAGCATGCCATTTGATTCAGCTTGAGAAGCGGTGACTCATGCCATGTTTATTAGTTAAGTCAGGTTCAGATATTTATGAGAGACTGAATGCTACCAGTTGAGGATTTCCTAGGCAGGGTGATATCATGTTTAGTTTGGTTTTCTATAGGCACAGCTACTCATTCTATATTTTGAGTAAACCCCCACCTATTACAAGGTTCAAGCAGCACTAAACATTCAGATTGATCAAGCTGAAGTGGCATTTTCCAACCAGGTCACTGTTCCCACTTGTATTACTTTATCTTTCTGTCATTAGGTCTACCAGTCCTTTTAGTCAGTACAAAATGGACAATAGTCAGTGCTGTATCATTGGGGATACACAGGGTACCACCCAAAACTTGGACTAAAGTGGAAGCTAACCTATGTGGTTTTCTCTGAAACTCCACCTCCATCACAGGAAAGCAGATCAGTAGCATTTCCATGAGTAATGAATGAGCAAAGAAGGGTAGATTAATTAATAGACTCAGATCTTCGTTCCATAGTAAGTTTACAGTAATAAGGACCCAACCATCAAAGGGAATAAGATATTAATTCATAGCATACACACCTCTAGTTCATTCTGGTTCTCTGTGAGCTCTATGAGTTCAGAAAAAGTCTAGGACGAGGACCTCTCTATTAGGCTGGCTTGGGCCCCTGGGCCTACTCCAGCTTTATTTGTGTGATTGTTAAGGATACATTCGGTTAAATGGCTTCCCTGCTAATAACTTTGGGTTGGATTTTTGCATTTTCTTCTTAGTGCGCCATGTATAGCTGTGTGTCCTGGGCATTGTGTTAAAGCCAATCCCTGAATCATTCACTCTCATCACTGGTGATTTTCATGACCTCTTTGAGGATTGTTTCAACTGTGTTATATAAAAGAAAGTGTTTCAACTCCCTGCAAATGTTTGTATACCTTCATATACTCTGTGCTGGAATACACCTTGGACTGTAGGTTATACTTAGTTCCATATTCAAATTGCTTTGATGAAAACAGGATTCTTTGCTACAGCCAAATATCATAATTGCTCAAGGGACTATTGCTCTTTCTGGCTTGTGTACTTTAGCTATTGAAATCATTCTGTGCTTCTTTTCCCTATGTATGACTGCAGAAGCTTAAGCTTAATTACTGTCATATCTTTGATAAACATGATTTTGAAATGTCCTGGTTTAATGATCATTAGCACACATCTCACTAACCCAGATATAGTGAAATTGTTATTTATCCCTGTTTCTATATGCATACACGGGCTGTTATAACTTATGTAAGACGAGTCATCCCCAGTTTGGCCTTTATGAACAGTACATACCTGTTTAGGGGCGCAGCTTGTGGGAGCTTCTGGCTGTGCTCCAATGTGGTGAGGCACCGTGCTATGAAGCAGGCTTTGTAACTGTAGGTTTTAGTGACATAGGCATGTTTACAAGTTGAAGTTTTTTTACTTAAATCTTCATTATTTGGCAAAACATTAGGATCAATATCATAATTAAAGGTAGCTGTTTCTGTGCCTAGCTGGGTGTGTATTGCGGCATCCACAGCAACAATTACTACAGAAGAAAGTGACACATGTGGTTGTGACTTGCTGAGCTAATTCAACCGGCGACAGGTACTTTGTGTTCATGTTAGGCTCGTGTGACACCACAGTAGTACTGATAAAATATTTAGAACAACATTTTTTGAGCAAAACATTTTGCTCATAAAACTATATGCAGATTTTAAAAGTTCCTTCCTGTACATGAAGGCATGGATGTACTCCAAGCTCTGCTCTGCACTTACCAGTCTCTTCCTCTCACTGTCAGCAATGGGGATGTCCTTCATGCTCTTGTACAACATGGTACTTGGTTGCAGTATCGGCCACATCTCCACTGTCAAAGGGTCACACTTCTCATGGAGCACAGCGATTTCTCACCTTCAGGCACCAGCACCAGGCAATTCGCCTACGGCTCTCTGTCGTGGGTTTCAGGATAACCTTGTGGTCAGTCTAAAGACCTGATCCCGGACAAGTCTCCAAGAACCTGTAATAGGTCTGTGGTCAGATGTATAATAATGTATGTAAACTCCAATGAAATCATGCGACATTTTACAGTGGTCTGGTTTCTGTCTCTCACTTTATTGTCACAAACCAAATTTGGCCATGTACACCTCTTACAGCTACGTGTACGACTATACAAATACAATATAAATATTTTACCAAATCCATTGGCCGGTGAGCTGTTGAGTTTGTTCAATGCAATTAATCGAATGGGAAATCCCTCTGAGCAAAATCAAAGATGATATTGGTCTGGTTTCCTTGCTTTGGCCAGACTTTGCCAGCTGTATTTCAGCAGTATTCATGATTGTGATTGTAAGAATATTGATCAGCAGGTGAGAACTTGGCCACAGGCTGTAACTTTGTAAGGTTTATCACCATATCTTTGTGAAAACATGGCTCCCACTCCAGAGTCTGAAGTGTGCAAGGCGTGCTAACCACTACACCACCGTGCCGCCATAGTGTCTATCTCATTGACAAATAATTTAATTGGGTCATGATGCCTTTAGATTGGGGCCAAAATCAAGGCAGTCTTTTAGAAAGCCTCAATGCCTGCTGGTTTCCATGAAAGATGTGGGGCTTTTTTTTTCAACAGGAAGGTTAAAGAACTGGCTTTGGTGCTAATCCTCGTACAAATCTGCTGTAAGAGCAGACAAACTCAAGAAATAATTGTAGCTATTTCAATAGGGTTGGAACAGGCCTTTCATTGACATTGGAAACTTTCTATTGGTCCATGAATACCCCCTGCGAACTGATAATGTTGTCAAGGACTGAGATAGTTATCATTCACATATCTCCAGCTTGACATAGAGCTGGCTTACAAGCTGTGTCAACATGACACCAACTTAATGTGATTAACACAAGTGTTAAAGGAGGGGGAGTAGATCAAGATACTATTAATGTAGGCTATTATAAATTTTCCAAGCATGTCACTGAAAACAATATTAATGAGACACTGGAAAACACAGGGGGTGCCAGAGAGCCAGAGGCTTGATTCCTCATCTAGAAGTGATTATAAGACAATAGTCCAGATGGCTGTAGCCAAGCAGAGAGCAATTCTTGTGAGCTAATTTAAAAACAGGACTATTTTGCGTTCTTTAGAGAATCCTTCATGATGAGCAAAGTTAAGGATGTATCGTAGGAGGAAGTGCTTGCCAAGCACTCTATCTTCCAAATACTTATCAATGCTTGAGATGCATTCCCTGGATGTGCTTTAGCAGATTGCAAGGAAGTGAGTACATGCATGGGAGTATAGTCAAATGTTTGCATTATTGAAATTTTGCAGCCATAACAGCTTCCACTCTTCTTGGAAGGCTGGCCACAAGATTTTGCAGTGTTTCTGTTGCTTCATTCTGTAGAGCATTTATGAAGTCAGGAACTGATGTTGGACAAGAAGGCCTGGCTCACCATTCCAATTCATCTCAGAGGTGCTTGATGGGGTTGAAGTCAGGGTGCCAGTCAACTTCTACCACACCAAACTCATCAGACCATGTTTTTATAGTCCTTGCTTTGTTCATGGGCCTTCCTCAAACGGTTACCACTTTAGCAGATTCACCATGATGGTAGTTGGAAGGATGGCATTGTCCAAAATGTCTTGGTATGCTGAAGCATTAAGATTGCTCTTCACTGTGGATTGAAACACCCAAATTTAATAGTCAACAGGTTTGGCCAAATTTGTCCATAGTGTAAATACATGTTTAACGGTTTTTCTTTTTTTTAATGAAAGCTCCAAGACTGATTGGTGCGCAAAAAACTGTATCCAAAGGAGATTTAAAGCACTCAACAATGAGAAGACAAACCATTGTGGATATCAGGATATCAGATCTCACGAAACAGGTTTGATAGGTTCAGGTAGTGAATACTGAGTGTTTATTCACAGTGAGCACGAGTTTATGGTCTATTCATAAAGCCAGGGAGAATGAGAGAAAACAGGTGTGCGTGATTAATGGATTTCTGTACGAGTGAGAATGAACATTAAATATGTCTTATTATGAATATAAAAAAGTTATGGTGATAGGGTAATTAAAGCGACTGTTCAAAATCTAAAACTCATCGCTCTCACTCATCTTCGATACCGCTTTATCCTGTATTCAGGGTCGCTGGAAGCTGGAGCCTATCCCAGGAGGCTTAGGGCACGAGGGACTTCCCGGTACACCCTGGACAGGGTGCCAATCCATCGCAGGGCACACACATACACACACACTCATTCACACACTACGGGCAATTTGGGAACGCCAATCAGCCTAATCTGCAGTTCTTTGGACGGTGGGAGGAAACCGGAGTGCCCGGAGGAAACCCACCAGACACGGGGAGAACATGCACACAGAGATGGAAATCGAACCAAAATTTAACACAACCTCTGATAATTCATAATGGGCATCATTAACCTATTTATGCATAATTCCTTAGTATAAATATTTACATGAGAAAATCCCATCAATTTGGAAATTTCCTCATTTACTGAGTGTGTATACATTTTAACATAAGCAGATGCTTCACAGCACCTTATAATATAAAATAAGTGCCCTGGATTAATGTGCACAAAAAATTACCCACAATTCTACTTAATCATTAATAAATATGGCCTAATTTTACTTAATGTTGGTAAAATGGCAAAAGTTTTTGTTTACGGTCAGTTTAACATTATCTCAGTGTTAGCTGTTAGCACCAAAGGTTACTAAAGTAGAACATTAAAAAATATATATTTAAGTTATAATGTTATTTCAGTCAGGTTTTAAAACACTATGAAGGAAGCCGTATTAGATCACAGATTCTGAACATCGCATGAACCACTCTGTATACCTGTAGTGTTGTTGCAATCCTCTAGACACCTGTCACATGCATTACTGAACATTCTGATGAGCATCCCCTTCAGCAGAATGCCAAATCATTTTTATAATGCAATCCTATGGTAGAAAATAATTTCAGCTATTTATGGCTATCAAATGTTGAATCTCCTATACTCAAAGGCTGAATAGTTTTCAACTGTACTTTGGTTGTGCACGCTGCAGCTGGACGAGATCCGTGAATGGCATCGTTTTACACCTCGTCATGCAGAGCAGACTGCAGACTTTGTGGGATTTCCCTCTCGCTCAGGTTTTCTGAGCACAGATGCTTCAAGAGAGAAAGCGAGAGCTTTTCCTTCTCTCTCATTTTCTTTTTTTAGCACTGCACACAGCGAGTGAGTGTGTGAGAGACATTAATCGGACTAATTAGGCACCCTAGTTAGCTGTGGTGGCTTTTGGCACAGGAGGAGAAGGGCCATGACTTCACCACCTCCTGAGAAAGCTCGTTTTTTTATCACCTCTCTCTCTCCTTCTCTCTTTCTCTTTTTATCTCTCACACACGAACATAAACACACACACACACACTGGGGGAGGTGGGAGGTGGGAGGAGGATGCAGGGGCAGCCATAATGCACGGTGGGGGGAGCTCTGCAGAGAGAGCAGGAGAGAGAGAGAGAGAGATACGCAGGCCCAGTACACACTGACATTAACACACCCAGAGGAAGCAGCAGAACGAACGAGAGGAAAGGAAAGGAATATCCTTATCTTACAGACAAGATGCTGTGGAGAATAAACTGACACAGGTAGACATTTCTTTCCCCTCATTTTTCTTTCCACCTAGATTTTATTTTTCTCTTTCTTTTTTTAAAGTCTTTATTGCCCTTTTCAGCATATGTTCCTGCAGCATGTGAGCAGCTCTGGATGAGAACAAAAATGCACGAAGTTGATCTACCCTTATGTATAATTTAATATATAGACATTTGTATAATTATATGTCATTTCCACTTTAGTAAACACTCCACTGTGGCTCGTGTTGTCTTGTGTTTCGTGTTTTGTCTCACGCCCGATCGATCAGCTCAGAGGATCAATTCTTGGACCCTTGTAACCTGAAACGTTTCACAGCATCTGTTTGGTTGCCATGGTTACAGAGGAAACCTCCATGAAAGAGTCTCGTATTCTGTGTCCTTCGGTACTCTGTCAGCTCAACATTTTTAAAAAGGGATCACGCTATTGTTTTTTTTGTTTTTTTTGCAGCCTGTTCTATGAGAGAACTTTTCTTTATATTTGGCTGCAAATTATATGCAACACGGACCCTAAGCTGTATCGTTGGTTCCGCCAACATGGCATGCAGTGTTTCTTGATGAGCCAGGAAACACTTCTTTGAAGTTTTCTTTATTATAGTCTTTCGCAGCACACACGTGCCTCACAGAGCGTTTGAATTTTAAATTCTGAATTTTGATTGGTTTGAAGGTGTTGATTGATTAGTGCTGCTGCATATCACAGGTTTATATTAGTACACTTATTTTAATGCGCTATCAAAGGGACTTGTATTGCAGACACTTCACATAAATGGATTTAAAAAAAATATTCAAATTTTTTTTATATGGTTAAGCTTTCTTTAAGGAAACATTTATGTCACATTAATACAAGGTCAGTGCTTTCTAAGAATCAGCTGTAAAATCGCTGTGTGGTAGAAGAGAAATAATACACATCAGGGTGTGCTGCTACAGTAAAACAATCAACTATAGAGCGGTAACAGTTTTACTGCATTGTCAGTCAACCCAGTCACTCATTATTATTTCACCGTAACAGCACCACAGGCTGCTTTATTCCTTACATATTATCATACAGTATAGATCACTACAGACCATAAGCTGTGCCCCTCCCTGTGTCTGAGTCTTCCCAAGCTCACCCAAGGAAGAACACAGCCTAAGACTTTTTCTCTCTGACACTTTGTTTAAAGAATGGATGTTTTGTTTAAAGACTGATCTTTTAACACAAAATAATATATTTTGGAATTAATAGTTTTATTTTGTACAATACTGTTATCTAGAAGGGTGGCGGCACAGTGGTTTAGTGGTTAGTACTGTCGCCTTGCACCTCCAGGGTTCGATTCCCACCTCGCGTGTATATGCTGAGAGTTTGCATGTTCACTCCGTGCTGGGTGGGGTTCCTCCTGAAACTTTGGTTTCCTCCTACAGTTTAAAGACATGTAGATTAGGCTAATTGGTGTTCCCAAATAGCCTGTAGTGTAGGTGTGTGTGCCCTGCGATGGATGGGCACCCCGTCCAGGGTGTACCCCGGTCTCCTGGGGTAGACTCCAGGCCCTCCGTGACCTTGCATACTGTTTAAAGTGGTATACAGAATGAGTGAGTGAGTAAGTCTGATTTAGAAGGGTATTAATAAGTCTAAAACTAGTGATCCACATGATTATTGTATCAGGCTAATTCAGTGGCTTTAAACCTATATTAAGCTTTCAGCTTAAAAACAAAATAAACATTTGATATCAAACATATCCCAGATGATCGACTACGTTTTGGTTGTGTGTGTTTAGGTTTTCCCTGAATTTGTTACTTTATGCTCTTTTCTTTCTAGTAACAATTATCTGTATAATAATAATCATAATAATACTTTTTAAGAGGCTTACAACTTATGATTTAAAAATTTTTTTAGATGGACTACACTGATGTCTTAATTGATTAAAAAAGACAGCTATGGTTTTGCAGCAACAGGAGCAGAGAGAAAAAGAGAAGATTTACAGACAGGAAGCAGATGGATAGAGAAGAGGTCATGCAGAGTCACACACTGTCATGAGAGTCTGAGATTAAAGGAATAGTTCGGCATTTTCTATCATAAAATCTCAGCATTGTCTGTGTGATATGTGTGATCACTACAGACTCTCGGCTCTACAGACAGAAACGACCTGTTTTCTTATAATTGGCGAGTTTTCTATTGCTAGATATTTATTTGAAAATGAAATTGTAATGCGTTTTTTTTTATTATTTTTTTTATTTTTTTTTAGGTGACTCAGTCCTTAACAAATTAGAATTTAAAGTTGTCTGAATTCCGATGGTATATGGATAACACCAAAACTTTAGGGAAGTGGAAAGTAAAAAAAAAAAAACAGTTTTTAAAATTTTTTCCCCTGACTGATTCTGAAGGTGTGCGGTAGGTTTCAGACGAGGTTGTTCGTAGGAGGCGCTGATGGTCACAGCGAGCTACAGGGTTGTCACCGGGACGCATGTGTGATATCTGCGTGGTGGATAAAACAATGTCACTCTTACTGATGGAAAAGCTCTTGTGGTGTAAAAATACAAAGTCACCTAAAGTAATGGACAACCCCAAACTGAGAAAATTCACCTCTGAAAAGTCAACTATTTTTCTCTACAGCCAAAATCGTTCCAGCAAACCATGCTTGCTGTTAAGAAGCTGCAACTGTAGAGCAAGACGCACCCACAGAGCAGGACATACAGTACCGTGCAAAAGTCTTGAACCACCATCAGTTGTTCATATTTTGCTTTCAAAGAACCAGACATTCTTGTATGTGTAATGTAATCTTGAGGAATAGCTCTCTTTCCACACGGACCTTTGTTGCTCTTAATTAGCGATTGGTCTCGTTCATTTAATTCAAAAATGCTTTATATGTGGTTACATTTTTAAGGTGAAAATTCATAAGGAAGTGCATTAGTATGCTGTACATGGATCTCTGTCTGTATTTGTATTTAATGTGGAAGTGGTCATGCTCTAAATCAAAACTTTTCCCCCCCAAAAATCAGTCAAAATTACTGTTCTTTAATTAAGTTTTTTCATTGACAAATTCTAGCAACAAATATCCATAAGCAGAACTTTATTCAACTCCTGAGTCTCTTTGCCTTGGCTGCTTTAGGCAAGTTCATAATTAGTCTTAACCAGACATCTTTCAAACCAGTACGGTATTTTCCATATCTGTTTTTCATATCTGACAAAAACCGCCTTATAGTTTTTATAGTCCATAAGCTGCTATTATTTAAAAATACATATTAATGTTCACTATATTGATATTACTGTAATAGTAAAAAAAAGTCAGAAACTCGAATTTTCATTCGAGGAGCATTTTAAGATTAAAACATAAACTTAACATGTGAGTTAAACTGCCTTGGAGCAAGTTGGAAAGGGTGTGTCAAAAATCCAGACTTGTAGAGAGACATTGCTTTCTTTTTTGTGCCTCATGTGGGCGTGATGTTTCAGACAGTAGCGGAGGCAGCCGGCGCTGATGGCAGCTCTTCTCTGGATCTCCCTCATCCTCATTTCCACCCTCCTTCTCTTTCCTCCTCCTCTCCTGTTGCGCTAGTCCTCGCTCGGCAGAGCTCAGATGGTGCTGCTGAGAATGGAAGACATGCGGCATGTCTATTTCCAAATCCCACGCCGTCTCCGTGTAGAGTCTCGCCTCACTCTCCGGAGACTCGCGTTAAAGCACAGCGCTAATGCAGACGACACACTTCAGAGAACTCGTAATGCCAGCGCCGCTTCCTGAGCAAAAATCTCACCACTTAATGGTTCAAATACAACCATCAACCACATTAACAAACATGCACATACAGTACATTCAATTCTAAATGTATTGGAACTCCGTATAAAATATAAAATTTTAAAAAGTTGGTACATTGATTCCAATTTTCCAGAAAAGTTATACAAGAAACTATTTATATTTTAAAACAATTAAAAAATTTTTTTTCCTTGGGAAGGTTAGCATGGCTGCCTCTCACCTCCAGGGCTAGGGGTTTGGATCATGCTTCTGGTTTATTTTGTGGTGCTTTGTTGGTTTCCTTTGGGTACTACAGTTTCTCCCTGTATATCAAAGACATTCGTTGTAAGCAGATTGATGTCTTCAAATCGATGCTATCAAATCTGATTGATGTTTTCAAGAGTGTTTGTGCCCTGGTTCCCTGAGATGAATTGGCACCCTATCCAGGGTGTCTCCTGCCTTGTGCTGCCTGGGATAGGCTCCAAACACCTCGACCCTACACAGAAAATGGAAAACTGATCAATTTAACGAATGCTTTCTCTTTTAATTGTATAAGAATTATGATGAGGCATTTTCAGTATCATACTATTTATTGATCTTTTTTTGGATTAACATATTTGAACATATCACCTGACTGAATCTATTTAAGACAGTATGTTTGGATCAGTATTCTACACAGTCCTGATCATGCTTGAGTAAATGTGCATGATTTCAGCCTACAGCCATAAGCTAGAAAAGCTGTAAGTAAACATCAGCCCAGCTGTTTGCTCTCATGGCTATTGTTTCCACCTGAAGATGTTTCTATAGCAACAGCACAACCCCCCCCAACCACCCACACACACACACACACACACACACACAAAGACAAAGACTGCTGATATACATGGTCATCAGGTACTGTAAATCTTTCCAGAGGCACTAAAGACTGTATCCACTATATAACCAACGCAGTTTTACATTTCAGTAATGCGTCAGTTTTGCTTGTAGATTTTTTTTGTGTTTTCTCAATTGCAAAGGGATTAAAAAATGAAATATTTATGAAATGTACTGTATATGATTCTGGAGCAAATGTACTGGTTTGTGCTGTATTCTGTTATTCCGGTGGAAGTTGCTGATGTTACATGGAAACGATGAAAGGTGCACATAGTCTTTTTTGAAGGGACAAATAATTTAAACCTCAAAATAATAATAATTTTATATTTATATATAATTTTTCAGCATTGTTCAATGTCTTATTAATGAGAAATTTAGTATAGTTAGATACTCATCTGAGCGATTTAGCAATATTAGCATGAAATGTGAAGCTTTAGAACCTGTCTTTGAGCAGAGTGGAAAGATAAGGGCATGAGAGAGATGGACGGTCTAAATGTCTAACACACTGCTGCATTGATCTCTTTAGGTGGAGATGAATTGAGCATAAGAAGACCGTTAAATGGTTATGTAGGAGTTGGCAATCTTCTTAGATTATTATTTCTCAATTTATTCCTTCAGCTTTCTTATTCCTAAATCCAACATGGAAATTAAAATATCCATGTTGTCTTCCTTTACCCCAAGTGTGGGATATACAACACCTTTTTAAGAACTTGTATTTTCTACCACAAGTAAAATATTGTAAGTGTGCAGACTACTTAATTTATTACTTTAAAGTAGTGATGGGAAGTTTGGATAATTTTAGTGATGCAGTTCTTTGAATCTCGTTCATCAAAATGTACAAATTTTTTTATTTTTTTATTAAAAAAAAAAAAAGTCATTTAGTTAATTTCGTTCTTCACTCACTTGCTCACTCATCTTCTATACCGCTTTATCCTGTATTCAGTGTCGCGGGGACCTGGAGCCTATCCCAGGAGTCTTAGGGCACAAGGTGGGGTACACCCTGGCCAGGGTGCCAATCCCATTTCGTTCTTTTGATCAGAAAATTTTATTTTATATTTTCAATAAACAGACCCCCTACACTCTCAAAGTTGAATAAAAAATTTTGTTGTCTGTTTTTCTCCACAGGAAACGGAAGTGAGTGAGAGGAGGAAGAGGTGTCAGTTTCTTGAGCGGGAAGTGAAGAACAAGATCTTGGCATGCCAGAGTTTGGTAAGTTTAATCAGTTCACCTTTACTGCACATCACTTTCAGTTTTCCTCTTAAATGTCAGTATGCAGTTGTGGACTCTGACAGACAGAGCAGAGCAGAGCAGAGAAAGGTCTTCTCCTTGTTTTGTCCTCTTCTTCTTCTTTTCGGCGTCCAAGAGTAATGATGCTTCTTTAGGAACTCATAATAGATGTAAATATTTGTAAAAAAAAATAAAAATAAATCTGAATTCATGTTCTGCAGACAGCTGCTAGTTTCTCAGGTCCAGTTGAGCTGTAATTTGATGTACAGAGTAAATAGATTATTGAACAACCATGGTCACTACAAGCCAGTCAGCTTGTCTTTACTCAAAGTAAATGTCATGTTGTACTGGAGTCTATTTTGTGTTCTTGATCAGACCTGAGAAAATGCACTTTTTACAAATTATGCAAGATTAGAGATCAACACAATGCAGCTAGAAACTGTGGAGCAAATATGAATGCTAAGCTCGTGTAGCTATCTATCTAACTGTCTAGCTAAGGATGATGGATAAGTGGTTGCCATGGTATGAAATATTAAATTCTGGCACGTCTCTTTGCCTTTAGCTAAATCAGAGTACTGTACTTTAAGATGATGATTAAAATGCACACTTACATCCAGTAGGTAATTTGCTAGCAATGGATGAGCCTTTATGTGCTAAATTAACAACAATAAATTGTTTGTTGCGATATATTAAGAATTTATTAAGCTAAAAATCAGTTACTTTTCAGTAGTCACAAACATCCTCATTGTAATGTCCTAAATATCCAAGAGGCAGATTTGCTGTTGTAATTTTATTTAATCCCCTTCATGAATCAGAGGTGGCTTAGAAGCGGAAATGGACAGGACAGCAGCAAGGATTAAAGATAACACACTGGATATCAGGGGTTGTCAAGGCAGAGAGGACTCTGGGAATTTATTATTATGTAATTGGAACCGGCCTTTGTGGACAGAGTGTCCTCACATCAACTTTTGGTTATTTATACCAAACACCTTGCAGGGGAGTGGCGTAACGTCCAGCAGCAGGGTTGCTAGAGGCTACAGTTTCAAAAATGCGAATTGATCTAATATTATTGCTAATATTATGCTAACCTAAATATAGGTTTATTAAGTCTATTTCTAGACCCTTTTAATAATTTCAAGTTTAAAAATTTTTAGACTGTCAGATAATTTGGCATTTCTGTAGTGTTTAAGGCATTATATTTCTATTATACTTTTTTTTTATTTTTTTTTTACGTAAAGGGTTTGACTGCAAAATGCAGTTAAAAAAATTATCTAAAACTATTCATGAATCAGTTGATTCAAATTTAAACCCCTGATACCCAGTGTGTCATCTTTAATCCATCCTGCTGTCCTGTTTGATCTAAATAAGGCCTAATCCTGGGAGTAGAAGTTCTGGTTTGAAGTTTATTCACTGTCTGCAGCCATCTACTCTCCTGATTTTCAAACACCTGGCATGTGATTGGGCATGTCAGGGTGGGAAGGCAAATTACCTTATACCATTGATTAAGTATAACAGTCTGCAGGTGGCAATATCGCTGCTTCTGTATCAAATTTCCAAAATAAAAATTACTTTTTAATTTTTTATGACATTTTCCCCACTCATAATTAACAACGGACAACATATGTCACATAAAGTAGTGGAGTTACTGTAAAAAGTATATTATATATAAGTATTTGTATGATTTTTGTCACAATTGATAAATCAGCCTGTAGACATGTTTATATGTAATATGCAGTAATATGCAGTACAGTGTCAACAGAAAGACACATTATTATTATTATTATTTATTAATTTTTTTTTTTTTTAAGTGAGTTATAATGGCAGACAACTGGGCAACATTTCAAACATTATGAAAAGTCCAATTTACAATGCTGCCACCTCCTCTACCAGTTGCAGTTTCACTTCAGTAGTTGGTGACTACACCTCATCATAATGACAGTTATGACATAATGACCACGACAGTTGGGGAAACTGCAATGGCTCCAGAATCCATCAATTGCATTTAAGCTATGGCAGTTGCTATTTTGCTCAGACAGTAGCTTAAATTTATTAAATGCATAACAGAAAGACACACTGCCATTAGCTATTAGTAATGAGTTGGACTTTGTAATGCACGATGTGTAATGTGGTTGTTCGCTGACAATTTTAGTTATAAATGTGTACGTTAAAAGCTTCTCAACAAGAAATGTATAGCATTAATATTAAAATATAGCGATATATTTAAATGTATAGGTTTTGTTATAGACAACCTTGTGTGAGAAAAGCTAGTTGGCAAAATGGGTGAAAGTACAAAGATGCCATTTATAGCATTTTGCAATCAAACCATTCATTTTCAGGGATATGGATTAACATGCTAATATGATGCAAGTTAATATTGCTGCATTCACATATTACATTTATTCAGTATACATGAGCACTTGAGTCTGGTAGCTGTTATTTAAGCAGCAAATTCTCAGGAGGATAATAATTAAGATGCTAAAGAAATAAAGTATACAGTACATTTTACCACTTTTTAAAGGTGAGTGAAAATGTAGCAGGCCAAGACTGGCTCTAATCCTTAAGGTCTAATGTTGATTAAGTGACTGAGCTGCATATACTGTATACACAACATGCAGCGGTTTATTTTCGGATGCTGTGTTGGTGGTACAATGCAAACTTGCAGAAAAATTACGCTCGGCCTCCTGTATGATGCACAAATGTCAGCTGGAGAAATAATGAGGCAGTGATTTACTGCGCTGAGAGGCCAACCATGCAGCTGCTTACTTGAGTCTGAGAGTTTACAGTCTCTGTTTGAGGTTATTAAAGGTTGTATATATTTGTAACCCAGTGTTGCTATTTTTTCACCTGCTATTCAATTACTTTTTACACAACTGATGCATCATTCATATAGTCAGCTCTTTGAGTCCACTATTTTATGTGAATGTTTAGAGTAGACTAATATTTTGTAGGTGTAGTCTGAATCCAAATTGTTCACAGAAGCCTATTTTTCAAAGTCAATATTGTTTCTAAGCATAAATTAATTTATTTGAATCCAGCTCTAGGTTATATTGATATTTGATGTTACTTTCATTGATTACATGTACAGTACAGAACATGATGTTCTCCTTGTCCATGTCCATGGTTAGATAGTAACGTACGTTAGCCAAAATTCAATTTAATTCAATTTTATTTATATTGCGCTGTTAACAATGGCCATTGTCACAAAAGAGCTCTACAGAATTAATTAATTATTATGGAAATTAGTTTAAAAGATATGATGAAATATGTATGAATTATAATTGTTAGTTAGTCCCTGATGAGTAAGCGGAGGGCAACGGTGGCAAGGAAGACATTTCCTTAGATGACAATTGGAACAAACCTTATGAAGAACCAGACTCAACAGGGAACCCATCCTCATTTGGGTGATATTGGATATCAGGGATTGATTTGTGGTCATACTCTGTGTCATAAGAGCCGGTCGTCAGGTCGAAATAATTATATATAGTAGAAGTTGCTCCACTACATAAAGTAACAGCTCTTGGCACACTATTTTCCATCACTGTTTTGGGTACTGTTTGATTTAGGACGATGCACGATGGATGGATGAATGGATGGATGTTTAGAGTTGATTGAGGCTGGACTTAAGATAGCTAATAATTATCTTTATACTGTTTTGTGTTATTCTGTAATGTGTATATTTCCATGTATTTCACTGAAATATCAGAAATGGTCAGCTGTGACTGAATCAACTGGAACTAATTGACTTAAGTGATTAGTTTGAGAGAAGAACGAATCCCTTTATACATACTGTACTTGTATCTGAATATCACCTTCATCTCTGGTTAAGACTTGTTTTCAGTGATGCAGTTTCCTCCAAGTGCTCTCCCAACTCTTCATTTATTATGAGTAAACTGATTTTATAAACTCTCCTCCATTTGTGGAGAACGTTTTTAGCAGGCTAGTAAATATTAATGAAGTCAGCCTTATATATTAATCACTATTGGATGACTTAAGGAGGTAAAAAAAAACATTTTCCAAGAGAGACCAGAAGTATGCTTTAGGTGTAATCAGGAATAATTCGGACGTAATGACATTTAAAGCGCTTTTCGATGCTCTTTTTCTTAGTCTGTCCTTTGGTTCCTGTACCCTTTTCATTGTAACCCTGTACCCAGAACCTCGACTGTGCCCTGCCGTAGTATAGTTGAGCTGAGCTTTTCTTAGAATCTGCAGGAACAAGTACCACACCTGGAGCTAAAGTTCAGGTCACATTGTCGGTCTTAATTTCTCTCTCTCTCTCTCTCTCTCTGTCTATTTGGTAAAATGTCAGAATGACCATCAGTGACATTGACTGTCCATGGTTGTTAGTGCCATGGGCTGGATCTTAGAAACCGCATCTCATGGCCTTTCCACCATTCTGTTGAGATTACGCAGAACTAAATGGAGTTTAGAAAGTTGCTTGGAAAGTCATCGCCTACTCTTTTTTCCAATCTCCAGTTGTCCATTTTCTGTAAGCCTGTGGTCACCATGTAGCTTCAAATGCCACTTCTTGACTGAGAGGAGTGGAACCTGATGTGGTTTCCTGCTGTTGTGGTTTACCAACTCAAGGTTCGATGTGTTGTACATTCTGGAATGCTTTTCTCCTAACCATGTAAAGAACAATTAAACAGTGGTTTATTTCCATGACTGTTGCGTGATAGAATTGCGCAAGCACATCACCTCTTTAACCCTTACATGGCTACAAAAAGACAAACTCTCTTTTCATGTCAGTAAAGTCATGCACTACTACTGTGAAATAAATTTTAATTCTCGTCTACAACATAATTTTTTTCCTTTAAGATAGATTTTAAATCCTTTCAAATTTGAGAGGTGCGGCTTAGCGAACAGGACATAGGACGTAGTCAAATTAGTGATTCTGAATGTTCCCTGTGGCCCTGGTTTCATTTTTGAGTGCTTAGTTTAATGTATGTTTGTTTTAGAACCTAATGTGTGTTCTTAAAAAAAGAGGACAGCCTTCCATTAGCTTTATAACATAGTTCCAGTGTAAAATTAAATTAAAGTACATTTCAGACAATAAGTTCTGGGGGGACACTGCCTGGCCCCCCAGAAAAGTCACACACTTTATTATTTTGTTTGCCTGCCTTTAGCTTTGATATTAGTATATTATGGCGGCCAATTAATTTTGTGAAATTATTCTTCATGCCTCTTACGCAAAGAATGTTTTTTTTTTAAATATATATTAACTGTCAGTATATTAAATGATAGTGTTCTGTTGCTACACTAACTGATACTAACTAATAATTAACAGAAAAAAAGATATTCATATTAAAAAATATATTCACAATATAGAGAATAATATATTGTATTAATATATTACAATATATTGAAAATAACATAGGGAATTGCCACTTTTCATATATTAAGAAATATATTCAAACGTATATACAGTACTGTATTTATGTATGTAATTTTATATTCAACTATATACTTCATAATATATTGAATTTGATTGAATATATCTATTTCTGTATTTTTTTTTTTTAACAATATGCTTATTTGTTAATATAGTTCAAACTAAATGGACTTTATAGGTATTAATGAGAGCACACTAACAAAGTAAAAGTGTGTGTACAGTATAATTCTTAAATATGCATAAAGTTTCAATAATGTTTCAGTAAAATAATTATAAATATAATGTTTTTTGTCTTCATTGCAATATATGAATACAGTATGTGTGTGTGTATATGTGTATGTATATATATATAGTGGGGGAAATAAGAAGTATTTGATCCCCTACAGATTTTTCCCAAAGTTTGCCCACTTACAAAGAAATGAAGGGTCTATAATTTTTATCATATGTTTATAGTCTAAGTGGACGTCCATGGCATGCGGAGTCCCACAAGGCTCAATTCTTGCACCCCTCCTGTTTAGCCTGTATATGTTCCCACTAAGTCAGATAATGAGAAAGAACCAAATTGCCTATCACAGCTATGCTGATGATACCCAGATTTACCTAGCC
>JAQQZT010000011.1:12413646-12432342 GCA_030068275.1 Clarias platycephalus | reverse complement strand
ACACACACACACACACACACACACACACACACACACACACACACACACACACACACACACACACACACACCTCAAATGACTCAAATGCATTCACACACATTAAATGTATTCTCAGACTTTCACTTTACTAACACACTTGATCTCTGATACAGGCGGAGTTGACGTTCTGTGCTGGTGACATCATCGCTGTATTTGGGGAAATAGATGAAGATGGTTTCTATTATGTAAGTAAGAAGGAAACAAACCTTCTGGTGGTGTTTAAGTGGTGTTGGGAAGCTTTGTGCAGAAAAGCTTTATTGATCGAGCCTACTGTATCTATAATCCAAAATCAAAACGGTAGAAAAAGGGCAAAACATGATTAGGGATCAAACAAACATGAGAGAATCAGAGGATAGTCAGTATAATCAGATGACAAGAGAGGCAAAAGATGTTCAGGTCAGATTTTGTGGGAGAACTCTGGACAACGTGAGTCGGACAACCAAAGAATGCCTTAGAGCTCTAGATAAAATTGGTACTGTATAATATTGAGATTATGATTTATCTTTATCTAGTGTTTGATGTAAGAAATTACCTGAAGCTTTTGGCCTGTATCTGCATACGCTTATTTCAAACTTCCACATGAGTGTTTCTAATGAAGTTGACCGTGAATGTACAATGTAAATACAGGAGTACGTTCTATACTTTTATATATCTTTTTCATTCATAAAAAATATTATTAATTAATTATCATTAAATCATCAATGAGGCTTGTGTTGCTTAATTATAATAGTTTAATTAACAAGCTATTATTGCAACTAGCCATCATAGTGAGTCATGTGAATTGATTGTGTGGCCTTGTTGAGTTTAACCTCACGTACTGTGCAGTTCTCACTGCTCATGTTCTCTTTCACAGGGTGAGATTAATGGGCATCGTGGTCTAGTTCCGTCGAACTTTCTAGAAGAAGTGCCTGATGATGTAGAGGTCTATCTGACAGAAACGCCCTCCCACCCTGAGCAGGAAGAGTCGGTGCCAGCCCCACACCCGAAGCCTAAACGGGTACACCATCGCCGCTCTCAGCGCTAGGCCCTGTGTCCATCCATCCTCCGTTTGAGTTCCGTCCACTCGCCCGCCGTCTCTGTGTTTTTTTTCTTTTATCTTCTCGTGCTTGTTTGTTTTGTGTGGTGGTGAACGTGCAGTCGTGGCTTCCGGTCTTGCTTTTTTTGGAATGGAAGAAGCAAAGCCCTCCGTGAACTGAGACAGACAGCACAGCTAGCGCATACACTGGGGGATATTGGCAACGATATGATGAAAGACTGAATCTAATTCCTGCAGCGGGAAAAAAGACTCTATAGCTGGGTTTGTGCTTGGAAACCCGGTTCAAAATGAACAGGTCATTAGACGTGCATGCCTTTTTCAAAAAGAACTTTTTATATACGAACAGTACACATTTGGCCTGTGTTTGTTGTGTTGTGTTCCATTAAAGAGGCTTTGTTTCTTTTTTGTGTATTACACCCTCATCCAAATTCTGCTCTGAGAACATGCATATTTAAAAAAATATATAAAAATCTAGACCAAAACACATTACATCACTGTAATGCCATAGTCAACAAAAATAAATGCAACGCTGAAGCAAAATCTCATGATGCCGTATTGGTGGATGTCTGTGTTCATTTACGTGCTATGTATTTCTTTCTTTCTTTCTTTCTTTCTTACTTTCTTTTTGTCTTTTTTCTATTTCTCATGTTCGACATGTTAATGCTTTTTAAATAATGTTCCCGTATTCCTTTTTTTTTTCACCTGCTTGGCTAAAACAGTAAAGGACCATCTGAGCTGGTTTCTTGTTACTGAGGTGTAAATGAACAAAAATGATAGGATGGTGTGAAAAGGCAGAGTTACTGTTACCACCCCAAAGTTAATTATTTTACAGAATTAACACATCCTGATGTATTATTCCGCTTACATCACAGCAATTTGCTTGCATTTTTTAATTAGAAAATTATGTGCCAGATATTTTATCCATCTGCCTCTTTTTTTTTTTCTCTTTCTTCAAGTTTGCCTTTGACTGTTATAAAATCCTTTTGTTGAAGACTTCTGTGTAAATGTTTAAAAAAATGTTTCACCACAGGAAACCATCGGTAAAGATTACAGTATGTCCTTTAAATAAGCTGTTACTATAGAAAGAAATACATATTAGAACAAGTACATTAATATAAATCTGTGATTTGCAGCCGTATAACAAGCAGAGCTATTGTTAAAGAAAAATAATCAATGCCTGATCAATTCTGACTGATCACATTCAAGAATTTCTTAATGCTGTGGTGTGATTGTATTAATATGATATATGATATGATGATCTGTAATAATAGCTTCTTAGGCAGATTTTTCACACTCCACTTCCCTATATATTTTCAAATTATTCCAGTAATTAAAAAAAAACAATCCCAAAAAAAGCAATGCAATTTTTAAATTTCATCTTAGTTCACACTTTGTGATATAAGACACCAGGAGTACAGCAGTACTGCACCAGTTACTTTTTTCAGGTGAGCCATTGACAGGTAAAGCTAGATCACATTTAATTCCCTTCCCTGTCCCCCCCTCCTGATGACTCTCTTATTAGATGCCAGTGGAAAACACGGTTCCAGCACCCGTCGTGGGAAGACCAGCGTCCCCGATTGTGCGTCCTCTGCTCCCTGTGGGTCCTAGCCATCCCCTTAGTCCTGCCAGGGGGCCGCGGGACCTGAAAAAGAAGAAAGGACTGCTGTCCAAGGGAAAGAAACTGCTCAAGAAGTTCTCAAAGTAAAATCTGATGTCATACACAATCAAAAAAAAGGGCAACATGTTCATGTTTTCAAGAAAATCTACAGCCATTTTCATATTTATGTGCCAAAACCATGCAGTACAGGCCAGAAATTAGGAAGCAACTTGTGGATTCCCCCCCATCCCCCCCTCCCCCCATGTCATTATAGCTGGTTATGAGTTTCATTAATTATGATTCCCTTCCCTGTCCCCTCTCCCGATGACTCTCTCATTAGATGCCAGTGGAAAACACGGTTCCGGCACCCGCCCTGGGAAGACCAGCGTCTTGCAACATCTTTAATTCAATTCAATTACATTTTATTTGTATAGCGCTTTTAACAATTGACATTGTCGCAAAGCAGCTAATCTTCACCATTTAGTTTTTATTTATTTATCTATTTGCATTTCCCATCAAAGTCTGAAGTACAGCTTAGACATTTTATGTGTGTCTCATTTTTAGGGAACATTCTATATAAAAGCAGATTTGGTTACATTTAAAATTTGCTTGCTTCCTCTGGCCTGTAGGGAATATTCGAGCTACCAGTTTATCAGGTTTACCTTGTACACAGGTCAGTTAAGGTGCTGACATATGCTGTGTTTATTCATTTAAAATGTAGCCCTGGTGTGTGAGAGACTTGTCCATGTGACTTCTACACTCAACAGTTTTTCCCATTGCCTTATTTCTGACCAATAATTACAGGGGCTTAAAATGAACATTTTAACCCTACACACCTCTTAGATATATATATATTTTTTATGTATAGTGTGAAATAAAATAGGAAACAGACCACAATTCTCTGAATGTTGGGCTGATTCAGATATGGTAGGCAGTTAGATGGATGTAAAAGCACCCATAAGGTCCCTTTTGATTAATGGATCTTAAGGTATTAAACAAGGTTCATGTTGCATCTGAAAATATATTTATGAATATTTATAATGGAAAAAAAGATACGAAGATTAAATATATGAAGACAGTCTGTATCGTCGTCGTCTCTCATCGTCTATACCGCTTTATCCTGTATACATTGTAGTGGGAGGCCTGGAGGCTATCCCAGGAAACTTAGGGCACGAGGCAGGGTACACACTGGACGGGGTGCAAATCTATCGCAGGTTACACACTCACACTCATTTATACCCTACGGGCAATTGACCAACACCAATTAGCCTAATCTGCATGTCTTTCGACTGTGGAAGGACACCAGAGTACCTGGAGGAAACCCACCAAGCACAGGGAGACTCCATGCACACAGACCCAAGGCGGCAATGCGACACTAACCACTAAACACATTCTGTATATTTTGCTCATTTAATTAATATCAAATGAGCAGGAGTGATGTTGTATCAGCACAGCTAATATTAAGCACAACAGCACAACCTCAAATGTGGTATTGCTTTTGTAGAAGTTCTACAAACACCATTTATTGTCAACAGATTATGATTTGATTGGGTACTTAATTAGTTATTTTGCTAACTGTAACTGTAGATAAAATCCACAATCTAAATAATATCTGCTCAATGACGATGCTGTGAATGGCAGTGTAGAAAAGTGCCAATACTTTGCACAGAGCAGCAGATGGGCTATAGTTATAGTTAGAAAAATATTTACCTACAGTATAAAGTGACCTGCGTGCTTGGTGTACGTGATAAACTGGCAACTTAAAATATATATCTATTAATAAATGAATCAAAGCTTCTGTGGTGTAAAATGTGAAAGTGTAAGATATGTTCAGTCATTATTCATTCTATATTTATTTTATTTTAAAACATAAACAATATTACATGTTTACCTGGTGTTGTTTGATGAATCTGAAATGTAAGTATATTCAAAGCCAAATTAGTAAAAAGCTGAGCTCTTAAAAATGCTAAATGTGGAAAAGCCCTGTGTAGAACCCTACAAATGAATCTTTCCCAATAAGAGTTTTTGGAAGGTGAGACTTCCCTTTCAGAGAGGTTGTTAATTAGTAATTTAAGAACTCTTACCCATCCAATGTATTCTTGTTAAACTCTAAGTATATACTATACATAATGTACTGTATACTCTACACTTACTGTACACCTAAACCTTTTCAGTACTGTAAGTCTCTAGTGTATACCCTACAGTATGTAGAAACCTAAAATAAAGTGTTTTCCTATCAGAAAGGGTTTTAAGTAGAGACATTTTAGAAGCTAAGAATGCCCGATGTGGGTTGTGGTGTAGGGCCTCTGTGGATTGGACGTGTTTGTCCTGCACATCCATTGGATGCCAATGGGACATCAGTCGCCTCGGGCTCTTTGTCTGCCAGGCCAAATGTGTGGCAGGCCATGGTGCACTGAGTGGTCTGTTGCCTTTTTATGTTGGCCAGCACTGACTTTTATTATTGAATTGTGTTACATTGGCTTTTCAGACTGGATGGACTGGTCTTTGATCCCTACAGGCATAAATGAGCTTCGGGAGCCCAAGATCCTATCACCAGTTTACTGGTATATGATTGATCAACAGTGTTGATGTGTTAATGTTAATATGGTGGTAAGGTTATGGCTGATTGCTGAAATTACCCAGCAAACCATTAACAAAGCCTTGAAGAACTTCCTTTTTTTTTAATTTTTATAAGAGTGTATATATCACTGGGTGTGGTACAAACTCCAAATTATTTCACAGTATTTTCTTCCTAACGCCTAGAACCAGTTTGACACATACAGTACTTGGTACTTGGCTCTTCAAAGTTACTTTAAGGGTTTCTTGATTGATAAAGGGCTCTTAGACTACAGTATAAAGAAAGTGATAGAGAAACCTTTTTGTACGGTTCTACATAGAACTTTTAATAGTTCCCCAATAGAGAAAAACTAAGAAACTTTAAGGGTTTTAAAATGATACTGTACATTACCCAAATCAGGTATCAGAGAATAACCAATAGGAGGCGTTATAGTTCTCTCTGATATTATTGGTATAGCATGGCAGATTCAAATATTTTTTTCTGTACACTGAAGACATCTGTTTATGTTAGAGATAGTGTCATGGCTTGCAAGTACACAGCTGCTTCTGGAACAGACTCACTAATCTTTTTGATGTAACTCATGAATGTAGCAGCAGAATGAATTCGGAGGGCCACAGAATCATTCTGTCTGCTGATTTATAGGGAAATGCATCCAGTCTAATTGGAAGAAACTGTAACACCACAGAGGATTTCAAAGGAACAGTTTCTTCCCTCTAAAACAAACAATAACTGAAATAATCTTTGCTACAATCCTGGAAAACATCACAAAATAAGAACGCAATACTGTAGTTTGATGGTGTCATTTTAAAGCAGTTTCTATGATAGAAGGGATATGTGACCTAATATAGATTTAAATAAATTCACCCATCTAATAAAAATGCAATTAAATTTAATATGATCCGTTCCAACATTTGGGGGCTTTGGTCAAGGGCCCAACAGTGGCAACATGGTGATGGTGAGGTTTAAACCTGAGACCATCCAATCAGTAGTCCAATGCCTTAATCCCTAAACTACCCTTGCTCCACATCTTGATCTGAATATCAGGAAACAAAAGCAGAACATTTTGATATATTGTATCATTCATCTTTTGATTTTAAAATTTAAATGTCTTTAGTGTATAGCAAAAAAATAATTGTGACATTTTCGAACGGAAATTGATAAAATAATGAGGTTGTGAAGTAACCTTCATCATCACCCTAACATGCGCCATCATTTTTGTCAAGATCTCATTAGTTTCTGGTGATCTTTTGTGATCCCTCATGATCTCTCTATCTCTCTCTCTCTCTCTTACACACAAGCACACACAAGCACACAATCCCACTTTTTAATATCTGCAGCTATCTGTCTCTCCCTGTTGAAAAATGTGTAGTCCAGAGCTATGTTGCTCTACCACGTTGTTTTGTTTTGTTTTTCTGCAAGCTCTAACGATGTACAAGAGTTTAATCTGAAATATTGTTGTATGTGGGTTTTAAAATCTTGTGTTTACATACATTTGTGATAAAAAAACAACAACACACTAGCAGCTGATAATCAGTGTTGAAAAAAATAATGGCCCCTTCAATCATAATGTCCCTTTATTACAGCAAAACTGTAGTTCATCAGTTGATACATATTTTGAAGTGAAGTGAAGTGCCCTTCTTTAGTTTTGCACTAAAGCTACAAGGCTAACAAGTTAACAAGTAATTAAAACCTAAGTAATGGAAGCCACCAGTTATTTATCATGTACTGTATCTGCCTAACAGGATTATAGGAAATAAATATTACATACCTTAATATACAATTACTGTACTTCTGAAACTCTGGCCTCCCAGGAATTCCTTTAATGGCCCAAATATGTAGGAATTGATTGGTGTGAGGTCAGGATTATACGGGAGAATGGTTATGTGTACAGTTTCCACGGACATATGTGTCCAGTTGGCAACAAGAATCAGGCATTCACCTCACCTTGGAGGGTTCCAAGTCACCTCGGCTGGGATGGCGGGTCGCGGACATACAGCCTTATTTAAAGCTTTTTTTACTGCAGCTAAGAGTCTAGTCACTGTACTGTGTTTTAAATATCCTGTAAATGTCAATCGGATTTATGCTTTCGTTTACAAGGAATTTTATTACCTGTCCCAGTTTGACTTGAGTGCCTCTCGTGTACTTTGTCTTTTAGGACAATTCATTCACATGGGGACAATAATTTGGACAATAGTATTGTTCTCAAAAACACATGCAGCAATATCATTGATACCCACTTATTTACTATTACTAATAAAGTAAGTAGTAGTGTTTAAAAATATCGTGTTAAGTAAAACTATACCCCATGTGTTTACGATAAAAAAGTATATTATGTGTTTACCTTTTAATTTTTTGGAGAGGATGCCAATAATTAATGATTTGTTTGTAGCTTTACACGAGAAGTATATTCTCTGTAGTTCAATCACTCATCTCATATGCGAGATATCTCACGGGCATGACTGATTTCATCCTCTCATCTAGGAACCTCTGTAGGCCAACTAGCGACCGCGGAGGCCAGTGATGTTTATTATTGAACTTATTCCCATTTTACAACCATGGTAGAAACTCTGGTCAATTTTAGATGACAGATTGGAATGACAATCCCCCCCTTTTTTGCCTATATGGCATTGGTATTGGGATACCGTGCTTTGTGACTAAGTAATGGTTTACATGTGCACATTTAATGCATGATGCTAAACTGGTGGATCATAAGTTTTCAGAACTTGTCAGTTGTGTTAGACTTGTAGCTCCAGTGAAGAAAAAAAAAAGATGTCAAACCTGTTTTGATTGACTACATTTGGGGTGAAGGGGACGTTGTGTAAAGTTGTTTATATTTTTTATTTTGTTGGTCATATAAATACAAACTAAAGGTGTTATAAGTCAGTGTTTGAGCACATCTATTTGTTTAGATTGCATACAATAATAAAATAATAAAAATTATATTATATTATATTATATTATATTATATTATATTATATTATATTATATATAATGTATGTGCATTTGTGTCAAATGGAGATGTTCTATTTTTTTTTGTTTATGATATTCCTTTTTTTTTAATTTGTTCGTGAGGAAAGTTTGCCTGCTACAAAGGATGTTTGTCATATTCTGCCAAAAAGAGAGGGAAAAATATCTATTTTTGTTTTAACAATATGACTTATTATAAATTTATTGTATCATTTAAAAAAATCTATTTAATTATAGATATATCTAATGTATAATGGTAATTTGAAATATTCATTCGTGTTTGGTGTCACAGCGCTTTTGCTCTTTTGTACTTTTCTCCATTTGTAGATAATTTATAAATGTTTATACTTTTTTTAATGTATTGGAATTTCATATTAAACAGTGCAAGCATTATTCATGGTGTCCCCCCCACCCCATCCACTTACCCACCTACCCCCCAAAAAATGAAGTCTACAGTCTTGTGCTCACTAGGTGAATTAAAGGAAAAAGAGAAAAGCTATGTTAATGACTACTGTGTGACTGTGCATGTGTCATGTACACATTTTTTTTTCTAAGGGAAATAAATCGAATATTTTTTACATGTGTGCTGTTTGTGGTAAATTTGCAGTTTGAGCAGGAGGGTGACAATATACTACATGACCACACGAGGGCAGAATAAACTTAGATTTGAACTCTTATGGCCCAGATCAACTCTTATGGCTTAAATCGTGTCCTCTATTTATCATAGACGGTGATGGATGCAAATTGGTATCTTTGAATGGGCAGGGCTCCATGGCATGGCCGGCAAATTAGGCGTGTCCATGCAAGTCTTGTTAACGAGATCATTTACCAAATGGATAAAATACAACACTGAACTCATATCATCTGATAAATCTAATTAATGGGTCAGCCTTTTTACTATAAGGCGGTTTATGATTTAGCATGATTTCTATAATGAGTTAGCAAATGTATAAATGGGTCTGATTAGTATAATGATATCTCACCATCTAGCCAGTATACTATAACGCTAGTTCTCAACTTAGCATGATTTCTTTAAAACTAGGTCCTGAGTACTTAATGCTGGCTTATAATTGAACCTGATTCACACTTAAGCTTGTTTAGCACAATGACTGGTTATGGGTTAGCCTAGACAGTTAGTCCTAGTTTGTAATTTAGCATGGTAAATAATGGACAAGCATATTTACAGATTAGCACTGTCGCCTTGCACCTCCAGGGTTCGGGTTCAATTCCTGCTCTGGGGTCTGTGTGCATGGAGGTTGCATGTTCTAACCGTGTTTGGTGGGTTTCCTCCCACAGTCAAAGGATATGCACGTTAGGCTAACTGACATTTTCAAATTGCCCGTAGTGTGTGAATGCGCATGTGAATGTTGATCGGAGGTACCACCAATGGGAATAAATACAGTACAATGGTAATCACCACTGGCCTCCACTGTCCCTGGAGATGTTCCTACAGTAGATGGATAGATGGAAGCATATTTACAATATTTGCTTATTAATAAGTTCACTATAACTCCAGATTATTTAAAATATTTTTTAGACTGCTGTACTATTATTTAGACTTTCTAATGCTAGTATGATTGAACCTGTTTAACGCTAAGCTGTTGACTGCTTTTTGGGGTGTGCTACACCTACAGTATACATAACCAATACAGCGATAAGCATTAATCATTATTTTATCAAAATTCTCTCAGCATGGTTGTTGTCACCTCCCACATTAAACACTGATTCTACTGGCTGAGCTGTGTGGCTGAATAATCACCCAAGCAGAAGCAATCCTGTAGGACAGCGTTGGAATGCAGGACAAGGCTGAGCCACAGGATAGCCCTGCCCCAAGAGATGGAGGGACAGAGATAATTATGCTCGTATATCACTGAGTTTCTCTGGCTCTCAGCCCTTCTCTCCTAGCAGTCGGGACTAAGCCGTAATGATCCTGGGTGGCTGTGGGCCAGCGGATGTTTAAACTTCTCTCCAGCTATGACCTCTCGATCAGTGCCTGCTTTTAACAAAAGCCTCAAGTGAGGATGCAGGAATTTGTTCATCTTGCTGCATCTCTGGATGTTTCACAACCATCCTGAAATGAAAAAGATTTATATGTTTTCAATAGTAGAATGTTTGTAATGGATCCAGGCTGAGCTGGACATAATAGGCCATCATATTCTCTTCTAATATTAATTTCTATGATGAAGTGTCTGGGTTCTTCAAACATAATCTTTCCCCAGGGTTGTGTTCATGAGCCCAGATAGCAAATAAATGTGAATATACAGTAGTGATGGTCATGCTATTGGAGATCATGCTCCAGGTGGTGAACATGCTCAAGACACTGGTAAACACTATACCCAGGAGGCTTAGAGCATGAAGCGGGGTACACCCAGGACAGGGTGCCAATCCATCGCAGGGCACACATACCTACTACAGGCAATTGGGAATGCCAACTAGCCTAATCTGCAGGACTGTGGGAGGAAACCGGAGTACGCAAAGGAAACCCACCAAGCACGGGGAGAACATTCCCTGGCCGTGATTCGAACCCAGACCCTGGAGGTGCAAGGCGACAGTGCTAACAACAACACCAACGTGCCACCCCATGGAACAATGTTTTAGCAAAAACATCAAGAATTGTTCACAGCCATTATGCATTATTCATAATAGCCACATTCACACACAAGTTTAAGTAATGGAATTTAGAGAATTGCACATGACCAGATTTAAATACAGATGTTAGGCCAGAGTTAAAGAGTACAGTTTGTCTAAACTAGTTAGAAATTAGTTATAAATCTGACCTTTGACCTATGCTTATTTTCTTGGTATATCATCTTGAACAAAAAGTACTGTCTGTTTGTTGTAACCACAAATACATCAAGTTTAAATTTCCTCTTTGGTTGTAGAACTATAGAATTTGATGCATATATTATATACTGTACATTACAGTACATATTGAATATTATTAGAATGACTATAAGGATTTTGGAACTGCCAACCAACTAGACACAGGGACACTGAACACTGTTAAAAAAAAAAAATCAACAACAACAAAAAAATCACAGCTATAGTATGTGTAGTATTGAAAATAAGAGGCTTTCCATGCATAGTGTGATCAAGATCTCAAAGTATTGGGAGTAAACACTTTTTGATGGGGAAACACAATTTGCTAGGAAGATTAAAGATTGGAATTTGGAGCATTGGAAAAACTTCACGTGTCATGATGAGTTCTGGTTGAGCCTATTCCAGAGTGATGGGCATGTCAGGGTAAGAAGGGAAGTGCTTTAAGTAATGCACCCATCATGCATTGTGCCTGGAGGCAGTGTTATGATCTGAGGTTTCAGTCGGTCAGGTCTAGACTCAGCAACGTTATGTGGAAATAAAATGAAATTAGCTGATAGCCTGAATGTAAAAATTACCAGGTTGTACCATCAATACAGGTTTTCTTCCCTGATGGCACGGGCATTTTTTAGGATGACAATGCAAAGCTTCATCAGGTTCAAATGATTCTGAAGCATAAGGAATATTGTTCATGCATAAATAGGCCTCCCCAGAATCTCAACTCCATCAAGAGTCCGGGATGTGCTTAAGAAGACTCTCCTGTTATCAAAACCATGACATTTAAAGCATATTGGGAACAAGCTTTTATACCAATCATTGTCAGGTGTTCGATCAAAGTATAGATCTGGTAATGTAAAAATGGTAAATTTGCATGTGTAAGCCCAAATTAAATGTATCATTTTGTCTATGTTGGACTGAATAATGCAGTCAAACACTATAAAGATGATGGAGATGCTTTTACTGTCATCATACAGTATGCCTCTATTTGATCGTTCCAAGAACCCAGATTTCTGCTTGCTCCTGTTCGGGCCATTTCATGTTTTTAAAGGTATGGTGAAAAAAAAAGTCCTTCAACTTTTCTTCTTGTTCTAGCAAGATGAAGGTGGGGCGACATCACAGCCTGGCTTTAACTGATCTTCTTGTCCTGAGGGGACTGAGGTGATATACATCCACAACACGCTCTGAGAGGCACATCCATTCATCACCTGTAGCAGAACACCGAATGCAAGTCCAGCACTGGCCGACCTGCTCCATACATCACTGTCACAAGGCTTTGACTGAGCAACACAGACCTCACTTCTTCACTCGAGCCTTACACTGGTCAGACCGGAAACCAAACCATTCCTTACTCAATACACACATTATAGCTATTAGAGCACACAAAAAGGCTTTTGAAAATCACAGAACCGCGGGATTTGATGATGATCACATGAGGAAAATGTCAAGTCATGGACCACGTTGTTCAACTGAAGTGTTCATATGGACTAAACTGGCAAATTGTATCATACCAGTCAACTGTAACAGTTAGTGCTCCATTTCTACTTCTATGTTGTGTAAAAACATTTAAAAAAAACAAAAAAAAACATATTATGGCCAGTGGTGGCTCAGTCGGGTTAAGGCTGTGGGTTACTGGGTTACTGATCATACTGATCACTGTGCTGTAATGTACATGTGACAAATAATTGAATTATTAAAAACAATCAGATCGTAGAAAATGAAAGCCATGCGGGCATCCCTCTTTTTTTTCTGGTAGTGCGGGTGATCTGCAACCTCTGTGGTTGGATGTGAGTGTTTCGCTGCAACATGAACCCAGGCCTTCCACATGGCAAGCAAGAGTCTTTCTGCTGAGCTATAGGCTTAGCTGCTGTAAACAAGTATAATCTCCTTTGCCTGGAAGAAATTTGCTTCTGACTTTACATAAACAACAGAGAATTCTTCTATAAATGTTAGAAAACATATTAAACTAAAATGCCAACCATATGAACATTTACGTACACATCTTTTTTGTATCTTTCCCATATTTCTGACCTAATTTAATTGTAAGCAATTCCCATCCCTCTTTCTCTGTTAGGGCACTTTCCCATCAAGACAACAACTACCAACCAGGGAGGGTGAAGATCATCACATGCTTACGACGGGACACGCAACCCCAGCCACCTGCATCTTTTTGAACTGCTGCGCACGCAACACTGGGATGACATAACACACTCAGAGGAACACACAATCCGCTCTCTAGACTCACAGCTATGGATTCCAGGACAACCTTGTTGCTGTTACTGTATGTCACTGGAGCATTTATATAGTTATATAGAAATGATAACAATACAACAAGTGTGTTAATAACTAATTAATTAACCCTGATTTTCCAGCTGCACTACTGATAGAGCTGCTGTTACAAAAAAATTATCAGCCCTTTCTGACTAATCAGTCGGCCAAATTCGTAATTTATAATGGAAGACTGCAGGAAAGCGTTTGTTTGTTGGCAGATTATTGGCAGATTGCTGTACATAAGATGAACAAAATGCTTGGGTATATGGTGTTTTTAGTACATATATATTTATATATACTGTTATATATATTTTTTATTTTACTATAACAAAATGTCCTTACAGTATGTTTTATTCCTTAGATGTTAATGCCCATGTAAAAATAAAGTATACATGTTATAAAAATGAATGCATTCCATTATCTTTAACACACAACTTTATTTTTATTTTATTTTCATTCTGTTTAACATATTAATGGTTTTGAGTGCATGATTTTGACTCCCAGTGTGCTATTTTGCATGTCTTTAATCAATGTAAATTATGGATTTTTAAAAAGAAAAGAATACTTCACTGATTTTTTTTTAACTTTACATGATGGATTAGTGCCATCCGACATCATTATCAAGCATAATGGCAAACATCATAATTGAAAGGTACTGTAGCCTGCATCTCTGGCCTGGATTACTGCTAAGATCTGGAGCGCTTCCCAGACGTGAATAATGCCATGCCGATGATTTGCAAATTGTGCGATCACAGCTTTAATGACTTGCAGTAGCCAAAACCTAAATAAACCGCATTAATTAATTCCCTTCATTTCATCACATTTAATGATTCATCTCCAACAAACACTTTGAATGTTAAAAAAAAAAAAAAAAAAAAAACTTTTTAGATCAGATCAACTGAGGTCACCATCAGCTCATGCGGGTTCTTATCTTCACTTTTTTGTGATCCTTCTGATCACAACTTTGGAAACAGTGCAGGTTTTTAGATGAAAAATACTTTTCCCCCCAGAGCTATAGCCAGAAGTGCACTTGTTAAATAAGCTTTTCATAAGCATTTAGTTTAGCATTGTGAAAGTCCACAGTGAAAGGCTCTATGATGATAATACTGGAGACCACAGGAGACACTTCAGTCTGATTTATGCTACATATTAATGGCCAGTGCATGTCCTTATCAAACAGCAGGACATTAAGCCATGCTTTGTCATGCACAGATCTGACAGCAGTGATGTCAAAGAGGGCTAGCGAGACAAGGGGACAGGACTGCTTGTGTCTTCTAACTGACATATGATTGATGAGGCCTGTTTTAGCTTGTTCATTGTCTCCTCGTTCTCACAGTGACCTTGATCATTGCACTAAAGCTGTGATGAGTCAAATTTTGTGGGTCAATTCATCCCCACATCAGACTTATACATCTAAATGACTGCTATAGTGTACCAAATTAACCAACTGGCCAATAATTTAATTCGTCTGTGACTCCTTTCCTTTGAGTGAATTTGATTAATGTTTTTTTTTTTCCTACAGTTCCAGGAGGTTCCCAGACCCTTACATACTCATCATGAAAATGAATGTCATTATCATTAATATAAAAGAAATAATGGGCAATAATGGGCTAACAAATATTTTTAACTGGCCTTTTTCTTGGGGAGAATGATTATACAACATTCATCTTCTATATACAGTAAGTAAACCCAAAGAAACTGCAGCACAAGGTTTGATTTATTTGCAGCTTTCTGAAATCAACACAGTCAGAATTATACTGATATAATAAAGAATACATACACTCACTTTAATTGGATTATTAATTCAGTGGTGCTCAAAGTCACAAGATGTCTTTTAATTTGCCAAGCCTAAGGGCTCTCAACTACCTGTTTATGATGATGATTGACTACAGCTGCCCAACATTAAAAGGGTTGGTTTGACAGATTAACCAGCGGGTAAGTCTAAGAAGCTCAGTGCAGATCTGAGAATGAGGATGGTAGATCTACACAAGTCAGGAATGTCTCTAGGACCCATTTCTTAACACCTGCAAATACAGGATCAGTTCAACCAATTGGAAAAGGGTAGCTACTTTACAAAGGTCTGGAAGAAGACTGTCCCCTGAGGGGAACCACCCAGGAACCACTGATCCACAGGCCTGTCATGAATTGGATGCTGCTGGAATCTGGAACACCACAGTCAGCGCTACTATCCAGCAAGTTTTACATTGCTATGAACTGAAATGCTGCCATTCAAGAGAGAAGCCCATGCTCCAAAATCCACACCATAAAGCTTGACTAAAGTTTACAGCTGACCACATGGACATAGAAAAAGTCTTCTGGAGGAAAGCTTTGATCAGAAGTATGTTGGGAGGAACAAAGGTGAGATATTCAATGCCAAAAACACTGTAGCAACTTTAAAGCACAGTGGTGGTAGCATCATGTTTTGGGACTGTTCTGCTGTGGAACTAATGGATTGAACAATGTGGGTGGGGTAATGAATTAGAGCTACCTCAACAAACAGTGTGTGTGTGCATGCGTGTATGCATGCAAAAATAGAAAAAGGTCAAAAAGCAGGGAATGATTCCCCCCCCCACCCCCTTTTTTTTTTGGTTTGTACTTGCACTGGAGATCTGTGTAAATGTCTAAAAATGACTAACAAATTAATTTAGCATAATTGGTCCCCTTATTTTTGGATCCTCAACCCTATTGAGAAATTTTTCAGCACGCTTAAAAGTCAGGTTGGTGCCAGAAAACCATTGTAGGGTCTGCCAAGGAAATGGTGAAATATCCAACAAGCATTTTGTCAGAATGCTTTTTTTTGCTTCTTTTTTGTTGTTCGGGACATTTACCCATATATTAGGTGTGCTGTATATTTATTTAATGTATATTTTTGACCCTGTATGATAAATTATGACCCTATGTCCAGAAAACCCCAAATGAATTAAAACTTGTGCACTAAGTTCTTAATTTCTATTAAAGATGTATGTTAAAGATCAATGCAAGTCCAATATTGGCATTGCATTCATATTCATGATGAGTGTATTATATGTAAACCTCTGATGGCAACTGTACATTTACAAATGTGCACTAACATGGTATCCTTCACCAGTTGACTCCTAACATTTATTCTTTAAATGCTGACAAAATAAAGATGTTATTTGTGTATTTGCACAAATAGTGTTTCTGGGTTCTTCTAAGATAATAAATCAAACAAATTAGAAGTTACACTAACGTATGGTAAAGAAATCGGTACAAAACCTTGACTTACTTGTCATTAACCATTCATTACATAATAAAGAATAAATGTGTTGTTGTGATAAATAAAATAACTTTTCATTTTCATTTAGAGAATGCAAACTATTACACCTGACTGTACACTATAAGCTGTTATATTGAGGTTAGAAATACAATCCGTATTTATAATGACTTGCTTAATCTCACACTCAAGTTTTACAATATGAAAAGAGGATGAACTATATTTCACCTGCCACAACTTTACAGCATAACAACCAGACTACAGCTAGATCATGAAAACATATGTTGAAATATGAAAATTGCATGTTTGGTCCCTTTATAACCACAGTCTGTAGGAGGTGCGCTTGTATTGCTACATTATAATACTATTACTATTATACTAATATTAGTATTATAGCAGGACTTTCTGTGAACTGCGCTTGAGGCAGGTTTTGCTCTCACGTTAAAAAAATTTATAAGAAAATGTTAATAAAAGAAAAGAAACAATTTTCTTCTCAGATAAATATATTGCACTGCATTATGGTTTCTGAAATGTAAAACACAAGCCTACACAGATCTATGTAATGCCTTTTCCACTATGTATAATAATATACAACATTTAATAATAACCCAGATTTGACTTAATATCCCACCTTTGTGCTGATTCTAGTCTGACAAAAAGAGAAAAATGTCTTCTGTTAGTTTTAAACCAGTCTGCACTAGGTTTAGAGAAGAGATACATTAGTTATTATTAATTAACATTGTGCAATTATATTACTACAGTATGTTCTACTAATTATTATACAACAGTTAGTAATGATCGACTAATCAGATTGGAAGAGTGATGATAACAGCACTGAGATGTTTAGCTATATGTATCAATCCATGTCACAGGTGGTCCAAGGGTTGGTTCACTTGACATGTTTGGTTTATTTGAACAAGCTCGAAGTGGGTCTCAGACAGACTTCGAACGGGAACTTTGAAATCTAAATGAACCACGGACCAAAGATACAATATTTAAACAAACAAAGTCTCCTTTGTTAACATTATACTGTACGATTATGTAGGCTGAACCCAAGATCTTTTGCTGATCGACTCTGTATCTGACGTCCGATGTAGTGGAGGCAGTGTTGGGACAGGCAGTGACAGTGAGAGGGACAGATAGTAAGAAAAAGATGAGTTTTGAAAGCGGCCAAGGTTAAAAAGGAAAAATGAAATAGCCAGTGCCATCAATAAATTTAACACAGTCAAATGAAGTATTAAATATAATGAGCAACTAAGGACATTTACAATGGACAGTGCATGAGAGCACAGGAGTTCACGCGATAGCACAGTAGGGCTGCAATAACAAGAGCGCATGCGGAAATGTTCACAAACATACTGTATGACAGTTGAATGGTCTGATGAAATGTCATATGTTTTTGAACACTCTCGATGTTGAACTTGCTACTGGATGTTGGAATTTCCTTTGGGGTCAATAAAGTATCTACTGTATCTATCACACGTTGTCCTATACCGGCAGATGCAGGAAAGGGGAAAATCTATCAAAGGATTACAGGTCGCTGTCCTTTTGGTTTTATTTATTTTTAACAGGAGATGGTTGCTACTGGCAGTTGTCTGGAAAGAACCTGGTGGCAAAATAAAAACACAAGGTGCATTGCCAACGATTTTTCAGCTAGTAATGATACCACCATATATAAATAATCCAACTGTTGTGTCTTTTGGTCCAAGGTGGAACCTGCCAGTGTGAATGTTAAGCGAACCAGAACTTTACACTAGTGAACCAAAACTAATTGTCACTAGCTGATATATTTAAAAGTAGAATAATTGGAAATAGTAACTGACACTTACGAGATTTACAGGACTGTCCACCACTTCAATGGTTTATTCTTCTCACCATTTAGCTACATAGTACCTATTTAAGAATTTAAAACAATTTTCACCACTGTTAATTACGCTAACTGTTGGTCACAATCTCTGTATAGTAGTTGCAGTTAGTTAGTTAGTTCTGCCAGTTGTGGACAGATGTGTGTTGGCGGAGCAAAATAACTGGTAAAAAAACAAAACAAATTCAATTTCAATTCAATTAAATTTTATTTGTATAGGCGGCACGGTGGTGTAGTGGTTAGCACTGTCGCCTTGCACCTCCAGGGTCCGGGTTCGATTCCCCGGCCAGGTTCG
>JAQQZT010000011.1:12384410-12398301 GCA_030068275.1 Clarias platycephalus | reverse complement strand
CTCCTGGGATAGGCTCCAGGTCCCCGCGACCCTGAATAGAGGATAAAGCGGTATAGAAGATGAATGAATGAATGAATATGGTTGCTGAGTTTTTATAAAAAAAATACAGCAAATTTTTGTTCTAATAGTTGCGTGAAAATTGTGAAAAATGTTATGAATTTTGTTCACAAAACTTTTTAAATCATACGATCATAAGAAACATCAGTTTAATATCAGCATCATCATTACAGGTACACAACATTACACACAGTTAGTACTGATATACACCAGTACGCCTTTAACATCTGTTCATCCATATAAATCAGTAGCCCCGTAAAATTATAAAATAGCAGGAATAGTGGAAAAAAACAAGCGAAAGGAAACAACAGCTTCCCACACATAGCATGTCTATCTCATGTCTCTGGTACACAAGTTGCTTGTGTCTTTTAATACAACTGAGTTCAATTAAATTATATTATATGATTCAGTTTTATTTACAGTGCTGACAGTACTGCTTTTTGGGCAAATATTCTTTGGACTTATAAGACAAAAGTTCACATTCAAATGCTATACAGTATCTGGTGTGGACTGTACCTATCACAGGGTTTCATGAAAAGAATATCATACTAAGAGTCAAATGTGGTGTGAGGGTCTGGTACTGTTTTGCAGCTTCAAGACCTGGTTGACTTTTCATAATTGATAGAACCATGAATTCTGCGCTTTATGAGAAAATCTTGAAGTATGTCTGGCCATCAGTTTGTCAACTCAAGTTCAAGCGCACTTGGGTTATGCAGTCGGACAATGATTCAAAACACACCAGAAATGTACCGGTAAATATGTAAGTAAATAAAACTGAATTATATAATAAAATTTAATTGAACTCAGTTGTATTAAAAGACACAAGCAACTTGTGTGCCAGAGACATGAGATAATGGCTGAATGGCTACCAAAGAAACAGGCTGTTTATGCTTGAACACCCTCCAATGTGGCTGAATTAAAGCAATTCTTCAAAGAAAAGTGGGACAGAATTCCTCCACAGCGATGTGAAAGACTCATTGCCAGTTATCGCAAAAGCTTGATTGCAGTTATTGAGGGTTGCTCAACCAATTTAAATGAGGGATTTTTTTTTTTAATCACATTTTCTCAGGTTATCTTTGTGTGATATTTAAATTATGTTGATCTTAACTATTTAAGTGTGACAAATATGCAAAAATAAATAAATAAATAAAACAGAAAGGGGCAAACACTTTTCCAAGGCACTGCATATAGCACTTTTAACAATGGTCATTGCCGCATACAGTGTATACTTTATACTGTAGATTAGTTTAAAAAGTGTGAGGAAATATATATAAATTATAATGATCAAATTGTCCCTGGTGAGCAAGCCGAGGTCGTTGGTAGCAAGAAAAACCTCCCTGAGATGCCAATAGGATGAAGCCTTGAAAGGAACCAGACTCAACAGGGAATTAATCTTCATTTGTGTGATATCGGATGGCAGGGATTGATCTGGAGACATAGTAAGTGTTAGGAGGCTGGAAGTTCAGTATAACAGGAAAGATGTTTAAGTTAATACGGAGTCCACTTTTGTTATTGAAGATTCAGGTACAAAACTATTTGTAGAAATTTCAGCCCACTAAGCTATAAGGCTATAAGCACACCAATGTACTCTTTCTAGTATGTTATTATTTCTGTAGTAACAGTTCATTTACAGGGCCTTGTATATTAAATGTGCAACGTTTACCAATTTACCAAAGATTTATTAAAAAAAAAAACTATTATTTATTGCAAAGGAGTTTAGTAATTACAATTCCTCTTTAAAATGACTAGCTTTTTTGTCATATTTTGTAGAGAAATAAAGAAGAGAGGGCAATAAGAGAACAACAGTTTATAGCCACATATTTTTGTCAGCAAGGCCAATTCTTTTGTTTTTGCTAACAATACAACTTTTAGAAGATGAATATAATCTGAGAGAGTTCAGCTTCTATTTTTTTTTATATTTACATATTACACAACCTGGTACATGGCATTGCTGGGATTAATCAGGCCTTAATGCAAATTAAAATAAACAACACTCAATATTTATTTGCATACCCTTTTATTTAGCAAACTATTCCAATGATACCACTAAACTGTAGCATTCTCCCTTTATGGTGGTATTCCAGGCTTGTACCACACCTGTGGTACTCTGATTATCTGTTTGTTCTCGCCATGTTAATTTAGTAAAAATCTGCAACAGTATCTGTCTTCACATCTTATACCTGATAGAACAGACATCGAATGTGGATATAGCGGCCAACAAAGCATCTTCAAAAACAACATCCAATCCAGGGGAATAAGCAAATGCCTTGCATTCTACAAGCAAGTCCCCTCTACCCTGCAGAGGATATCACTTCTGCTCACAGCATTGCCCTGGGTGTCACTCCATTTTTCAGCTCTGCCTCAGTATTGCTGCATCATCTGTTGCTGCTTTGGATGTTGCTCTTCTTCCCTGCTAAGCAAAGGACATCAGTTCATCTCCTTGCTCCACCACGTTCAGTCCACCTTCTGCCTCAGTGAAAGACACCTCTCTATCTCCTTAAAGTACAGCTTTAGATTCTCTACTTAACTTTAAAACATGAAAGTAAATGCACAAGAACTGGCATGTTAGCTGTAGCAGCCATTGATTCGTACTCGGGATTTCTGGCATCACAATCCCTATTTCCAATTCAGACGAAGCCTCTCTCTCTTATCATCCAGGACTTGTTCTTTGGGCTGAAAATAGGCCACACGTACAGACACACTCCCTTGCTCTTTCTCCCTCTCTTTGTCTTCACTCCTCTCTGCTTCTCGTAATCTATTCCTGCCTCTCTGCCTCTCACTGTCACACAGACAGAGCAGCTCATCAGTGTGGCTGAAAAAACTACTCTATAGCAGAAAGTGTGCATGTACAGACTGCAAAGTGAACACATGCTAAGTTTCTGCACTGGTGCTTAGACATAAACATTCAGATGATGTTATAATTATAAGCTCTTTTACCTCCAATCTGTTGCTGAGAAATAGAATATAAGTCCTTTTCCTCTGTTGAAATTCAGAATCAGACTTCTAAACCATGTTGGTAAATTTAGCTTTATAACCAAGCCAGAACCTGAATATTCAGAAATCTGACACAGTTTCTCTTATGGAGTATGTGTGATTACTCTAGTTGAACATAAATTTGCTTGTACAGGAAGTTGGGATGTAAAGTCCTAAATCATTAGTTCAAAACTAGCACAGTGTAGAATTTGAGTAACAACTAACTTTAAAAATTACGCACTGTAACTAGTAGTAGGTAAAGTGATTACTGATCAATTCCTGTTCAAAGTTCAACATGAGAAGCTCCTCCGAAACATATGACATCTATAATCATGATTAAGGCATGTTAAAATACAGGAAGGTGAAAGTCATAATGTCCATCTTTTCAGTCCATCAGTGCATTCTATTTATTTATTGCTAGATAGTTTTTATTTACCCATAGACTAATCAATTAGAACTGTCGCCTTGCATCTCCAGGGTCCGGGTTTGATTCCCGGTCAGGCTCCAATCCCATCTCTGTGGGCATGGAGTTTGCATGTTCTCCTTGTGCTTGGTGGGTTTCCTCCGGGTACTCTGATTCCTCCTGGGATAGGCTCCAGGTCCCCGCGACCCTGAATACAGGATAAAGCGGTATAGACAATGATGTAATTAACAATGAAAAGGAAAAATGTTAGAATTGTGCTTTACAACCAGTGTCGGGTGTTAGAGTACTTGGATTAATTTTTTGATGTAACGAGTAATCTAATGCGTTAGGTCCACCATTTAAGTACTCGTTTATTTAGTTATTTTTTCAAAAATGAAAAAATTTGTATTAGTAGTTAAGTAGAGTGATGATGGTAGAATAATTATAAAGGTGTTGACTAAAACAACATGCATGAGCAATAACAAAGGAGTTTTCATTTTCAGCAATGGAAAAGTACTCTAACTAGTTACTTTTATCAGAAAGTAATGTAATGTAACTGATTACTTTTTAATGACAGTAATTTTGTAATGTAATTAGTTACTTTAAAAAGTAATGTCCCCCAACACTGTTTAAAATACAGTGGTGACAGTTCATCAATCCCTTATGCTTGTACTATATTATATCCAGATGTCCTGGTTGTGTTCAGTGCTTAGGGAATATAGTACTGTCCATAAAATTTCATGTTTTTTTTGTTTTTTTGTAATAACCCATGCAATTAAAAATAAACTCTGCAAGATGCAAATGAATATGTTAAAATAGGTGTGGTATAATATAAAATTATTGGTAAATTAAACAAATATATTTTGTAGCATAAAACATTTAGCTAGCCTCTCAAATATAAAATATGAGCACTGAGCTTGACATTGTTTACTATCTTGCCATTAGAAATCCACTTGGTAATGAGGCTATTTAGGGGGGAAAGCTTTTCAGTTTGTGATGGAAGAGCAATGTACAGTAGATGTAATATCGGCTGATTGGTTTAGAATGACCATACTCCAGATTGATGGACACATCAGGGTAAGAAGTGATGCACCCATCATGCATAGTGCTGACTGTACAAGCCTCTGGAGGCAGTCTTATGATCTGGGGTTGCATCAGTTGGCCAGGTCTAGACTCAGCAGTGATATGAAGTTGGCTTACTACTTGAATGTACTGAATGACCAGATTATCCCATCAGTGGGGGTTTCCCTGATGGCATGGCCATATTCCAGGATTCAAATTGTGGAAGAGGTTCTGGGAGCATGAGCAATCTTTTTCACCCATGAATTGGCACCACATTTCAGGCTGAACGCTATCCACTTATACTTAAGCAGTAAGATTTGATTATTTGTGATAGGAAACTCCCTCATTTGTTCTGCTCCTTTAAATACAACAGTTTACAAAAGAAAAAAGAAAAGGCATACAATAAAATGACAAACCTGTTTTAATATTGACTATTTATTAACATATCACCAACAACTGCATTTCTAGACCTCTGATCTTTTTCCTCTGGTTTAGCCTAAATTTACAGCCCAGATGAAGAGCTGGTATTCTGAATACAGAACATGAATGGACTGCCTATTAAGATATTTAAAACCTTTTAAAGAAAAACCACTGTTCTGTTGCATATTACCAAACCAATGTTGCATTATATAGTATTATAAAATAAAATTGCAAGCTTCTGCACCATTCCAAAAACCTGCAGTAGTTACAGGAAGTACTTTAAAATCTTTGCTGCAGCCTATCTTTCAGGAAAGTATGGTCTATGATCACTGATTCCTTTTGAATCAAAACCATCTCTTCTATCATCCTCACTTTCAAAGTAAGATATGAGTTCATATCATACCATTCTACAAACCTTTTGTATCTTAGAATAATCATTAGACAATAGTTTAAGTCAAAAATGTAAAATAATTGCCAGAGTATATTTTTAGTACATACAGTACAGTACTGAGTACTGAAAATGGAAGAACATGCACAACACTAAGGTACCCAATACTGATGGTTTAGATACCTGAACTTGTTTATTTACAGTACATTGAGCTGATGTGATACTGCTTGGTAATGAGAGTGTGGTGACATGGTGTGGCAGAGGTATGACAAGGACAGAGATGTTTGTTTTAGGGGGGGAAAAACCTTCTTACTTTAAAAAGGGTAAAAAGGGGAAGGTGTACTGGCATGAAGGGTGGAGGCATAGGGAGTGCTCTTCTGAGTCTTTGGACTATGGTGGCCTATAGATCTCTGAGGTCCAGTTGATGCAATAGGGGCAACAGCAGCACTGGGATGCTTCCAGGGTGGAGTCGCTTGCGCGGCCTAAAGCTGGAGGAGAGTGTCATCAGCTTATCATCATGTTAATGATACATTTGTATTTTGAAATGAGTTTAAAACTTTTTGCAATAAAAATGTTTACATTTTTCTGCAAAAAAAAAAAAAAATCGCTATAGCATTTACAATGCTTGAATCTTCTCCACTGCAATTTATTATGTTTGTACAGTATATTTTAAATGAAAATGTAATGATGCAAAATATTGACCTTACTAAACTGCTCTTAGAAAATCTATTCGATTATCTTCATTAGTTTTCGAAGAAAAAAGAAATTGGGCAGACAAAATCTTGTTTTGCCTGGGGAACCAAGGTGTGTGATACTGTAGTAGAGTAGGCTGTCAGAACTCAATAGGTGGGCAGTATTGTGTCATTTACTTGGGATTCTTTTCATCTTGGGCACCCGACTCTAACCATGCTATAGAATGTTGCCCTCTTACTTCTCCAAGCTGAAACTTCCTTCACTTATATCCTAGCATAGCAAATAAGAGAAGAGGTTAGTATAACTATCAAACTCACTTTTTGACCCATCATTGTCCTCCTCCTGGGCCAGCACATATGGGTTTAAGTAGGCCTCGTTGGAGTATTCGCTACCTTACAGTGGCTGCATGAGGGTCTCAAAGTTGCAAGTGGCACTATGGAGAATAACCAGTCCAGTACCAAGCCAGTCAGCAGTGGTGATTTACCTTCCCAGTTCCCAACCCAGAGCTAGATGCCGGGGACTTCCTGGACATCCCTCTAATCACAGGAGGCTGAGAGGTTCCTGCACACATTGACAGAATATGGCAATGCTGTAAGGTGCACCAAAGTGGCCATAATCCACAAGTTCATTTTATCTGGCAAAGAGGCTCCCTCCACTGTCACAGTGGGCACAGTTAGGGCTGAGAATGGAGAGTGCATTCAGCCAGCCAGAACTTTAAAGCTTGGCCAAGAGGTCAATGTTTTTGTTTGGTGGGCATGAGTTTGGTAGACAGCCACTTTTTGAGCTGTCACCTGGTATGGCAGTAACCAACACCAGGTGGTATGCACCTGTTCATCTATGGAATTTTGCTGCAAAGGTGCTGATAAATAAGCTGCAATGGGTGAGGATATAATTTTTGACACTGTTGTTTTTAGCAGCATCCGCCACAAAGAGTGTAATCCATTTAGGGCTCTTTCAGCTGGTGGTGGGCCAAACGCTCCTGCATAGCAGCTTGGATTCCCAACATTTGGGTGACAGCCTGCTACTTCAGCAGGACATATGTTCATGCCCAGATTCTCTCCATTTTAGCACCACAGCAGAGTATAGAGCACAAACAGACATGGTTGTTTCAAGAAAAAATAAGGCTTTTTTTTTTTTTATTCAGGGCTCTTTCTTAAAAAAAAGAGGAAGGCATGGTGAAGAGAAGTGTGGGGGAAGGAGGAGTTCTGGTTCTGCAATAGAAGAATGGTAAAGCTAGACTGGCCCTCTTGTTGGTTGCTGGAGTCCAGTCGATGCAGTGAGGGGTGGTAAGCTGTGTGTAATGGTAGGCTTTTGATTCTCTCTCGTCTTTTCTTTGCAAAGTCTTTACGTTTTGCTCTTTGCAAACCTGACTCATGCAGCCTATTTAATGGTCTCATTCCATTAATCGTATATTGTTTTTCCTGTAGTGGACACATAACCAGAGAATTTTGAAACGTTTAGAGGTTTCTCTACTGTATGTCTTACACAGTTTCTCTAGGTTCCCCTAAAATTTGTGACAAAGACTTTGTGTTTAGAGTGACATCTAACTCTAAAATGTATTAGCCAATTAGGTTGCCATAAATTACTGTCATGTTTATCAACCCTCATTTAATACTTTGCATATTGTTGTGTTCATTTTCTGTGGCTCAACATAGTCTGTGCGTTAAGTTGTTGCTTAAGAACTAGCAGAGGTCTTAGATGAATGGAGATGCATGCCTATTTTTATTGCTGAACTCTTACTTCAGTGTTTTATACAGTATCAAGATAGCAGAAGGACATTTTAAAATATCTATATAAGTAAAAGAAAGGTTATGTCTGTACATTGGTCCGAACCCGCTGTTTCTGTGATATCTTTACTTTTCATACACTGGATGACCCGAAACCAGTCTCAGTCTCTTCTGTCTGTATGTCTGTCTGTCTATCTGTACTGTATGTATGTCCGTCTGTCTGTATGTCTGTCCAGCCGAATTTGTCACAGCATCACACAAAACTGGCTAAACAGAATTTAATGAAACTTTGGCAGTCCTACAGTATTTGCCTGACATTAAAGCAACGCCAGAAATTAAATCAAAATGTTGAGTAGAAGGGACATTATGAGCACTTATGTGACGGATTATGTCACATCAGCCAACGCTTTTGTTTGACGAATACAGCGCTCTTTGCCTCAAGGTGGGCGTGGCTATACACTTCACTCAACAGAGCCAATAAATGTGATAGTTTACCGTAAATAGTGTGCATAGAGTACGTAGAAGACAAAGATACAACTGTAATGCATTTACAAGGTGATGCATCTACAAACGCTATATTTAACTATTTTTCATTTCATAAGTTTTTAGAAGACCAAAAGTGTCCAAAGTGTCCAAAATGACTTACAGCAAAAGGTTTCCTTATGCTAGTTTACTAGGTCAGGGACTAAGATGTTATCACCAGTCTAAAAATCTCATGGGAGATTAATACAGTATGAAAGCAAAACACAAGACATGATTTTTAAGATGTGGCTTGTTCACAATAACATTTTTTAAATAGTAGTACACGAATTCCTTCTTTATAGAATATTCAATCAGTGTTCCACTGTTTTCTTTTATAGATAATGTTTAAATGCCATACTATCTTGAACTGTATTAATTGTTCAATAACAGGAACATTTTACTTTACTCCTCTACAATTCTATGATTTCATTTATTAGGGCCTAAATAACAATTGTACAGTCCTCACAAACTTGTCACATCAGGTGAAAGTCACAAAATGAAAATCACAAAATATTTCACAATCAATTTCCCCCCTCAAAACACAAGCCAGCATTCAGAAACCAGGTGGGTAAAAATAAGTACAACCTGCCAACTTCCACAGCCAACAGGAGAGCAATTAGCAGCCAGATGGTACTAATGAAATGCACAAGATTAGTTTATCATCAAAAAGTTTGACTACCTCTATAAGAACAGAGCTGTTGGGATTTGTTGTGCTGGAGAATTCAGGTGTGTGTCCAAATCATGCCAAATTTCTTTTTTTTTTTTAATTAGACTTGACCTCACAGAAGCAGTTGTTACAGCTCCTCATTCTGGGAAGGGTTATAAGGCCATCAGCAAACAATATAAAATTCATCATTCTATTTTGTCTCAGGAGTGGGAGTCCCAGCAATTTCCGTTCAAGGTCAGACCAATTAATGTTCAAAGACGTAAAGAAAAAACAAAAAGCTAATGTACATCAGGTGAAATACAGGCTACTGTAATCACATGAAATGTTAATGTTTATGACAGCACAGTCAGACATAGACTAAACATGCATGGCTTTTATGGAAGGGTGGCTAGGAAAACTGTGTGAGAGACTGATAAAGAAAAAAACAAAAACAATAAGAGTCAGGGTAAAGAATAGTTTTTAGTACATCCACAAATACATATTTGTTTCTCATTGATGAGTGTGTAGATCCACACCGTGAAAAATGATTTTGTCCATGTTTTAATGAAGTGGTGTTGATTGAGAGAAACAGAGCAGAAGAGAGATGTACTGGGGATGGACAACAACAGCAGAGCTTGTCAGAGTGCTGACGGCCACACTTGTTTTTCCTTCCCACTTTAGCCATTTCGCTGTCTGCCCTTCTGCTGCACTTCATAAGTTGTAGAGGAGTTCTCAGGCTGGCACACGGCTCACTTTCCATTTCTGTGCACTGGACAGCAGACAGGCGATGTGTCTGCTTGGCTGGTGGATAAAGCTAAAAAAAGTGCATGTTGAGACTGCAGAGGAGGCTGAGACTGGGAAGCACAGTCGGATTAATGTTCCTCTGAGCTGCATAGACCACAAACGATTACACTTTGAGTGAAATGATGCATGAACACAATCTCATTCTCTCACGACCATACACTGAGAGAAGAAACTCCAAGTGCATAAAAACGCTGGGAAAACGAACGAAACTCTGGATTCCAGTGTGTTGGTGTGTATTAATGTGAATGTGTGTAAAACACTCAACCAAATGGTAAAGGTTGATTAAAGCAGAGAGATACAGCTCAAAATAAATAAGCAGAGTCAACGGCCCTGTACACTACTGTAACTACACTACAAGTTGCGTAAGGCCCAGTAAATTACGCAAGGCCCAACTCCTTCTTGTGTCAAAGTGCATTTCAATGTTCACAACTCAAAATAGAGGATCTATCCTTATAAACAAAAATACACAGTGAGAGTGAATTCTGGAAATAGCAAACTTGTCTTCTTCCCTCTCCAATGTTGATGTCTGTAAATAAGAGTGCTTGCAGTGCATCTCTCCCTGGTCTGACTGTCTTGCTATCCTAGCTAGGCAGTGCATCTCTTGACCATGTCTGTGTTTCTCACCAATCATTTCCAGAGCTGTGTTCTATGACTTTATTCCTAACAGCAATGAGAGTGAAGTTCAACTATGAGGGCCATTCTAGTCAAAAATGGGACTTTTAATTGTGCATAAGAGAACACAGTCATAGAGGCGGCGGTGGTGGTGTAGTAGTTAGCACTGTCGCTTTGCACCTCCAGGGTCCGGGTTCGATTCCTGGCCAGATTTGATTCCAATCTCTGTGTGCATGGAGTTTGCATGTTCTCCCTGTGCTTGGTGGTTTTTCTCCCACAGTCCAAAGACATGCAGATTAGACAAATTTTTCCAAAATTGCCTTTAGTGTGTGAGTGACTGTATGTGTGTGTGCCCTGAGATGGATTGGCACCCTGCCTCCTGGGATAGGCTCCAGGCCCCCATGATCCTGAATACAGGATAAAGAGATATAGTCAATGAGTGAGGGAGGGAGAACAGAGTTTTGAGAGTAAAAATTGTAATAATCAGCTGCTACACTGATGCACTTTTCCCAACATGTCACTAGTCTTTGGATACCATCAAAAATTGTTTTAATACCAAAAATAGTTTTAGTAGGCCAGAGCCATGATTGGACTGCCTGCTCCTTGTCTGAAATGCTGCCCTCACAGAAAATCCTTTAATGGCCCAAACATGTGGAAATTGCTTGGAGCGAGGTCAGGACCGTACAGGGGATATGGCAATAACTCCCAGCCGGGTTCCCATATTGTGCAACTGATGTTTGTAAATGCTGTGCGTACAGTTCACACAGACAGATTCAGCTCTTTCCGGAATATTTTCAAGGATGTTCAGTGGCTCCTAGCCACCTCAGCCAGAATTGTCATTCATGGACATATGGGATGTCTGTACTCCTACGTAATTGCATTTGTGCATGGCTTTGTTTTACCTAACCACATTGGTGTGTAGCATTTGAAGTATTTTTTATGTGTAATTGCGTTAGTTGTTTTTCCTTTGAGACATTCCTAATAAAATAAAAGGTGTTTGAAATTAGAGCAGAGCTGGTTTGTGATGAAAACAGCACATTCACAAATGAGAAGGGGAGAGAGAGACAGAGATTTTGCTATGTAAAAGGCTACTCTGAGGTAATACAGGCCTTGTACTTTTGATACTTGAATGTAAGTACTTCAGTCCTTTCCCCAACTACAGAAGCGAATGGAGGACTTTTAAAAATGCTTGAGTAATATTTGCCTTTGGCAATCTCAACTTTTATTCAAGTACAGGATTTGTGTGCTCTGCGATGGTCATCTTACTGCAGATAAGAAATTGCTTAAAATATCCCGTAAATTTCAATTTGAAAGAGAAAAAGATAAATTTTTAAACAAGGCAATGACTATCCAGTCCCTCAGTCATGGTTTGGTATAATGGGCAAATGGAAAGAAATGAATTGACATTGATTATATATTTGACTATGCACATTTCTCAGTAAATAATATGTCAAACGAGAGGAAGTGCTGTTGTGCTGATTATCAGCACGGCTGTGCTGCAGTGGTAGAGAACACAGTCCTGCTGATATTGAGCACAACTGCATGACCTTGAATATGACATTGCTTTTTTACAACAGTTCTACAAACACCATCAATAGATTATGATTTGTTTGTTTACTTAAGCCAGTTATTTTGCTCCAACACATATCCATCCACACCTGGCAGAACTAACTAACAGCAGCTGGTGGAGCTGGCAACCAATACTTAACAATTGACAATATTCTGTAGTAGGGCCATTGATCAAGGGTTAGAGAGGAATTTTGGATTCAACCTTCTGTTAGAAGCTAATTAGATTTGTAGCTGTAAAAGAACAAGGACAGTTCAGATGTGATTGGAATGACTTAAAAGAAATGATTACAAAGTCAGTTATTTTTAAGACAACATAATTTCAGTGTTTTTGCTGAAAGTTGTTCCATGACTTGTAAATGTGGGTTTTGTCAGGCAGCTGCTCTTCCCTCGGTACTGCAGACCGTATCAAATTACTCTTACCCATGCTGTGACTGTGTAATTAACATTTATTAGAACGCCTGACTAACTGTTGTATAATAACCATCAAATATTCTGTACTCTATAATGTTTTACATTTGAAAATATAAACAGGAAAAAACTTTCCTGAGGCAGCTGCCAAAATGAATAATAGTACTGTTAACTATAATTTACAGATAGATAAATGTAATAAACAGGCAAAGACATTTGTAAACTGCTGCTTAGAAAAGAAAATAACCGCCTTACGCTTGAACGTGTTCATACAGTATGTGTGTTCACAAAATTAAACTTGAACTATCCAGCGGCAACCTCTGTGTGAAGAATCCTGGAATGAAAGCATAAACCCTTTTTAAATGGTATATTTACAGTGTATTGAGAGTACTGTGGTGTCAGATGTGACTGTGTGGCAAAGGGAAATGGTTTACATGGCTTAAAGATCAGGTGGGAGGACCCCTTTATCAGATTTTGAATAGAGCCCAGCTCTGTGAAAAAAAGACATGTCAACTTTCAATTGTAATATCTTTTACCTGTTTCTAAGACATCTTCATCGCCTTACACAAACTCACTATAAAAGTCACATATAATTTTCTCTTGCTATCAATACTCACTCTCACTCCTCACGAAGGCTGTTAAAAATACTGGAACTCAAAACTGTAATAAAACTAATTAAAGAATTTTACAGCTATATTTAGGTGTGGATTCAAAAGCAAAACCTTGTGTTTGCAAGACTCAGAATTAGACATGGACTCACAAAAACTTTTATTTCACTAATACCATAACAATTTCTCAGGGATTATTGTAATTAAAGGAAACATGTTATAATTTACATTAAAAGCATCTATAAACAGTTATTCCCTAACCAGTCTCTGTAAAGCATTAATTCCTGCCCGAAAGTATGTACACACATACAGTATACAATCATGGTTCTGATTCGTCAGAAGGTGTTGGCTAATGGAATTACAGCTTTATGTCCGACTGTTAAAATGTGCTTACACTAACAGAGACTCCTTCCAGAAATTATACATATATGGCCACATAGACAGTTTTTAATCTGTTTTTGTGGGGCATTCCCCTGCAAAGTGCCTTGAAACAAGCTGGTGCCATAAAATATGATCACTAACATCAGAATGAGTGCATTAATAGGAACCTGTAATATATGCAGTTACAGTACATTACTATCAGAGCAGCTTTTATAGATAATCAATCAACAACTTTGGACCAACATTTAACATGAATAATGCAGGTAAAAATATATATAATATATATATATATCTTTATATATATAAAATATAATATAATATAATATAATATAATATAATATAATATACAGTGGAACCTCGGATTACAAGCATAATTCGTTCCGGAAGTTGGGTCGTATTCCTAAACACTCGTAAACCAAATTTTATTTTCCCATAAGAAATAATGGAAACTTAAATTATTTGTTCTACAGCCCGAAAAAATAAATACATAAAAATAATTCATACAAAATATAAAGTAAAAATAAAACAAATTAATCTGCACTTTACCTTTCAAAAAAGTAAAAAATAAATCCCGACAGATAAGTGTTTCCGTTTGTGCGTGCAGGCAGTATGTGTGTG
>JAQQZT010000011.1:12352662-12363442 GCA_030068275.1 Clarias platycephalus | reverse complement strand
CTGAGTATATATATATATATATATATATATATATATATATATATATATATATATAAAAATAACTATTTTTTTAAAAATATTTTTTATTTTTTCCCCTCATTCCTTCTGACAGAAATGTTTGAAGGTTTAAAGGCACCCTTGCTCAAACACACTATTTCAGTTCAGTTCTCAACTTTTCTTTGGGAATCAGGTCAGGGCATTCTGATGCCAACTCCAATACTTTCACTTTGTTGTCTTGAGGTTTTGATGTAATATTTCTAGATCATCCCCATTCCTCATGATGCCATCTCTTTCCTGAAGTGCATAACAGTCCTTTTTCTTGCAAACCACACCCATGACATGATGCTGCTCCTCCTTATGGTGCACAGTTAATATGGTGTTCTTTAGATTAAAAGCCTCACTCCTCTTCCTTACTGCGTAGCACTGATGATTATAGGCAGACAGTTACATTTTTGTTTTATCTTACCAGAGAACACTGCAAAAGTCATTGTAAAATAAATGCCTATCCAATCATGCTAATAATCACAGGTGTCTGAAAGGTGCGACTATGTGTTTGTGAACGGGAAGGAGACAAGAGGGAGGGTGAGGATGACGTTGAACTTCACTTACAGCTACTTGAGTGCCCAGCTGGAGGTGAGTGTGTGGATGCCCCGCCTCCCACTGCAAATCAACATAGCTGACCCTGAGCTCAGCCAGATCAAGGGATGGAGGGTCCCTGTCTCCAGTGGCAACCAAAGGTTAGACAACAATCAGAACAATTTTTATCCCAGTACCCAGGTATCTTTATTAGATTAAATTCGCTTCCATTTCGCTACATTTTCAGGTATCTACAGTGAAACCTCGGATTACGAGTAACGTAAAGTGTTTCGCAAGACGAGCAAAGATTTGTAATAAATTTTGACTTGGAAAACGAGCGTTTGCGCTTCTTGATTTGACGCCGAGCGTCATGTGATGACAACTGAGCCAACGGTTTTTCTCTTTCTTGCACTGCGGGTAATCACCTCCCCTGCTGGGTCTTAGTGCTCGTCTCTTACTGGTATAATCAACATCTGTGTGTTTGTGTGTGTGTGTGTGTTCCTTTTTCTTTCTGTTGCGCTGCAGAGTGTGTGTGTGTTATGTGTGTGCGCGCACGTAATTTGTCACTGTGCCGGTTCTCTCTCTCTCTCTCTCTCTCTCTCTCTCGCCTTTAATGTGTTTGTGTGTGTGTGTGTGAAGCAGAGAGGGGGTGCTTCACTCACACACAAACGGCACGGTGTCAAATTACGCGTGCGCACACACATAACACACACAGCAGCGCAAGAGAGAAAAACACACACACACACACAGCGGCTGTGAGCATAAATGGAAACACTTATCTGTCAGGATTTATTTTTTACTTTTTTTTAAGGTAAAGTGCAGGTTAATTTGTTTTATTTTTACTTTATATTTTGTGTCAATTATTTTTATGTATTTATTTTTTGGGGCTATAGAACGAATAATTAGAATTTCCATTATTTCTTATGGGAACATTTGCTTTGATTTACAAGTGTTTTGGAATACGAGTCCGCTTCCGGAACGAATTATGCTCGTAATCCGAGGTTCCACTGTATAAGTCTTTTACTTATAACCTTAACAGCATCATCTTCAGGTGTGTTTTCAGTTTCCTTTAATAAAGCTCTATTTTTTTATTTCTGAGAGTGAGTTAATATGTTGCAACAAGATTTAACTTTCCTTTAGTTCCCTGTAATCACTATTTTGTAATATTTTGTTTGGTCTGTGGCTATAATAGTGATTTAATTACACACACACACACACACACACACACACAGGACTCCAGGGTTGTAAAAACCTTTGATTTGGCAGGGTGTCCTTACATTCCTAATTTAAGTAATTTAATTTATAATTAAAAGTAATTAAAGCAAATTGTATTCTTTATTCTTTACAAAAAAATGTTTCAGTAAAAACTTCAATATTCCATTGCTTTACTTTCACTGGATTAAAATGTACTTTAGAAAAACTAAAATCAGTCCAACAATTTATCCTTGAAAAAATAAACTGTACACACAGTCTATTCAAAACATACACATAAAAGGTACAAAAGCACTAGTTTTAAATCAATTCTCTTTTTGTATCTCTAAGACCAAGGTGGGACAGTGATGACGATAATGAAAAGAAGGGACGAGGCTGTGTGACACAGTATCAGCACAGCCAGATCGAAGTACTCACAGCATTTATGGCAGAGGTGACCGACTCGAGCACTTCCTCTCTTGAGCACTTTCTGGGTCCTGAGTGGCTGGTGGATGTGACTCGGCTGGTCCGGTATTCTCTGAAAGTTGGGGACACTAGCATCGCTCAGCTGCATAGAGAGACCGTGCTCAGTGGCAGAGCTCCTGGAGTCACCACTATCCAGGTCCGACTCTCATTACCTTTACTAATTCACAGGCAGTTGTATTGCAGGTGCACAAAATAGACTTATTAAAAATGTATGCAATCAGTGTTATGGTAAACTTCTCTGTAAAGAGGCATTTATGTCTATATCTATGAAAAAAGGTCTATAGATCAGAGGTTTAGAACAGTTAGACACAGAGTTTTGATTTTGTCTTCCGTGGGAAAGTTTTCAGGGCAAAAGAGTTTGCAGATTTAGATGATGCTTTTTAATAAAAGCAACACATTTATACACAATACTATTTATACACAATGACCCAGCCATAGCAGTTTGTCCATGCAGGGATTTGAGCACACAACATTCTGATGATTCTGATGTACTATGTTTGCATTTCATCTCATTAAGGTTATATCTCCACTGTCTGACTCAGCCCTGGGGGAAAGGATGGTACAAGTCCTGGATGATAAAGTAAGCATCACAGATCTCAGCATCCAGCTGGTGTCGGACCTCTCACTTTCGTTCCAGCTCAGTCCAGGCACCGACAGGGTCATCACAGCTACAGTTACCACTCAGGACACCATGCACAACCCCAAACAGGTTATCTTCAAATACGCTGCTATTTTTCTTTCCGCATATTAAGCATTACACTGTGTTAATGCAATAATATTCACAGAGTAAACTGATTTGCACCTTACCTGCTGTTACACGAAAGATTTATGCCATTAGATACTCTGAGTTACCTTATGTGACAGCCAGTTCAGCATCTGTGAATTAACATGTGCTTAACCCGATCAATACAGATGTATTAGCTCTCAGTGAGGGGCTTCATCTACTAAGCTGGTGGTGTATCTCCACAGCCTGCACATAATATAGGGCAGCCTGTTGTGGTGATTGTTCAATTAGCCGAAGTGGGTGTTTACAAGATGACTCTTCTTGCTGTCCTCTGGAGTTCAAATGGATTTTATTGTACAAGAATATTGATCTCTCTGGTTAAACGGAGCCCGGTGCTGAGATCCAGACTCAGCTAATTAGTTAACAATCAGCATGTTTCTGGGATACCTCACTTCAGACAGACAAATGTAACTATACTTGACATTGTCTTTATCCAGCAGATAGTAATGTTAGTTGATCTGCGTTGTATTGCAGGAGGCAGTGGTTGCATGTTGGCTGCACTTCAGTGACGGCTCTAGGGCTCATCTCAACTTGTTTGATCCCAGCAGCTATAAACTGATGATCGCCTCGCTGGATAACAGAGTCGTATCTGTAAGAAAACTCCCAAGCCCTATCATGGTGGCTGAGTCAGAGGGATGGGGCCTGCTGTTTACAGCTGAGCTCACCATCTGTGAAGCCTGTCAGAAATCCAAAAGGAAGAGCAAGCTCGCTGTCAGTTCCGGCAACGTGAGGGTCAAATTCCCTTCGCCTGAGCACAGAAGAGCTCAAACCGAAGCCAAATTGAGCCTGACCCCCTTTCAAGGTCTCCTCAGGAGGGATACAACCATTGCCCTGCAAGAGAGCACCACAAGAGATATCTCAGTAGCATCAGCCAAGTCCAAGCTGCAAGAGGCAATGGGAGGGGCTGTCTCCACCATCAGGCTGATCAACAGCATCAAAGGTATGACTGGTACAAGGACTTACACCGAAAAAGATATTACTCCAGCCAGGCCAGCTAACATTTTGACTACAAGTTCAGACTTCCCATCCAAACCAAAACAGGAAGTGCCACTACACAAACAAGATTTGGTGTGGACTTATGGTATTTTCACACATGTTGAGATGTGCATCTACTTGTTACTAGGACTGTCCTGCTTGGCAATCATCATCTTCCTTATTAACTGTGGGACTCAGAGTGTGAGGACACATGGTGGGATATCATCCGTGGAGTGCCGTGGTCCTGATGAGCACATACATCACTGGGTGCGCCTAGGCACAGCTGCAGAACAAGCTAGTGCTATGCCAATCGCCACTACAAGCAACCTCATTCAAAAGGTGGCAAGTACAACAGTGGAAGGAAAAAATCCTGCTACAGAAAATGCCCCAGAAAGGACTGCTACCCTAGGGAGAAGGTGCAGCACCCTGCCTCTAAGAACCAAACCTGTTGCACTCAATTCGGCCGGTCCTCTGGCAAAGCCAGCACGTAACGAACCGCTGCACTCCCCGACCAGCAAGAGGAACCAGGTCCAGTTCACCACATTTACCACTCTAGACATCAAGCACTTGGCAGCACTTAAAAAGAGCTGGTTAGACTGGACGAACCAAGGACCAAATCAAACAGCTTATCAGGGGGATCCATCCAGGTTGAATTGTACAGCCAGTCAAAGTATAGAGCATTCTGAGCCTGAAGGTCCTTCTGAAATTCCATGGCCAGTGGTAAAACCTGTGGTACAGGGAAAATGAGCATACAGTATATGTTTGTGTATATGTCTGCTTAATCAAAAAGCAGTGTTTTCCACCCTTTTTTTTTTTGAGACACAACACATTTTTACCAAAAACAAAACAAAACAAAAAACTCCCATGAGACACCACTAACCAAAAATTGTACAAAATGACACACTATAGCCTAACACAGTTTATCCCTAAATTATACTCACTCAGTGTAAAACCTTGGCCTGCTTAGATGAACACCGATATCCTGGCAGGATTTGAAGAAAGGCACACACAAAGCTCTTGCTCAACAGCTCTCAGTCTCTCTCTGTGTTTAGTTTTTATAGCAGTCATCCTTGAAAAGCTCATCTCACATAGATGGATACTACAGTAGGTACATAGATTCTCTTTTATCCACCTTTGTGAGTTTTTTCATTAAAGTTCCCTTTCTCAGAGTGTTCACACAGGCATACAAAATACTCTGCATCCTTATTTTGAATGGAGTTGCTGCAGTCAGGTCCAGAAAAAATAAAACCAAACAAAAGATAATTTTCACTGTATTGCCTCAAGGTCACCGGTTTTGGTTTCTTTTTATCACCACTCATCCTTGGGCCTTCATCTGGGTCAGAATTTTGCCTGGATTGGTGTTTTAATGTTTCCTTTTCAAACATTTGTCCATTGCTGTCACCACAACCTGCTGCACACATCATTAATTTTATTGTCATGAATTAGCAACCTCATTATTGCACTACCTACTGCCACCCACTGTCATGGAGGAGTATTTCCATTACATTGCCAATAATAAAATTTTTTTACTATTATTAATAATTATAAAATATAATAATTTTTTAAACAATTACATGCAATCGGATAATTTCCCACTGCACACCTGACTTGTGTGCCACAGCACAAATTTTGTTTTAAATAATTTACTTGCTTTTACTTGCCTTTGCTGCAAATCAGTCAAGTCATATTTAGTAGTCATATTTTATAGTCCATTTTTTGGCTTTGCACTGTAACTATACTATGCCAGTGTAACTGAAAACCCTTTCCTTCTTATGCCATTATGATGAAACGTTGCATAAAAAATATTTTACATTTTACAATTTGCAATTTTACATTTTATTACCACAACTTTACCACAACAGCGTTCAATGTTACACTTTGACAATTATGTTACAGTGGAACCTTGGATTACGAGCATAATTTGTTCCGACGAGAGTGTGTGTGTGATGGGGCACGGTGCACCCGCACACACACATAACAACAGGCTGAAACAGAGAGGGAGACAATGGATCTTTAACCTCTCTAATGAGACTTTCTTTTGCTTTACACGCGCACACGTGTGTTATAAGAAACAGTACATGCGCGCTGTACACACACGCTTACAAACAGAAAATAAAATATGTTTCACGTGCACACACGTGGTCACAGTGTTATAGTAAACAGTACACATGTGCACGGATGTTGATTATACCAGTAAGAGATGCGCACTAAGACCAAACAGGGGAGACGATTACCCACAATTCTGCAGCGCAAGAGAGAGAAAAAACATTGGCTCAGTTGTGATAACATGACGCTCGGCCTCGAAACAAGAAGCGCATGCAGGATACATGATACTCGGTACTCGAAAACCGAAACTTGTTAGTTTTTCAAGTCAAAATTAATTAAAAAATCTTTGCTCGTCTTGCAGAACGCTCGCAAACTGCGTTACTCGCTATCCGAGGTTCCACTGTACATTTATACCATTACAACATTACTTTGGTAATTTTCCTTTTATATTCTCATTACAATGGCACCTGCTAAGGGATGAATACTTACATAGGAGGCACCAAGCACATTATCAGCTCTCCTAGTTAATGTGTCGGAAGCACTACAAATGGGCAAGTGTAAGGATCTGAACAACTTTGACAAGGCTCAAATTAAAATAGCTAGATGGATATATCTTCTGCTAATGTTCTGGTTCCAGATTCTACAGCACTTCTGTTAAATGGGTGGTTTTATTGTTATGGCTGATCAGTGCACATATACTATATATATATAGTAGTATTGATAGGATTGATTATATTTTATGATAATTTGATTTCCTGTGTATTTTAAGCAATCGATTATGAAAAATGGCAATCCATTATAATAGTTACACACTTCTAAAACATGCCTTGTTGCATTTTTTTTCTTGGTTTACTTATGCGTAATGTGCTCTGGGTAACTTAGAAACCGTTCCCGGTTTCCCGATAACGCACACTCTTAGCGCGCTAAGAAGACTCTTAAGGTATATCTTACGTATGATTACTTTTCTAACTGTGTTTCTCGAACTGTCCCTTAGGAGTCTTCTTAAGTCGCTGCCTCTTACGTCCGACGTTACAAGGAGCTGTCTACAGTGAAGGTCCTGAATTAGCTGACATTGGTTGCTCAGGAATCGATTTTTCACTCCTTTTGCATGACAGCGTTAAGAAAGACAGCACTTTCTATGCAAATTAAACATTGCACAAAATTCTTCAAATAACATTTATTTCGACATGGGTTAACTTATCAATAGCATGCCATAATAGGCAAATATATAAATTAAATCAACAAACTGTCGCTAATATTTTCATGTAACCTGTAGTGACGGTGAAACGATCCGGCTATACAATCATAGTTGATTGACAAACAGCTGAAAACACTCTTCGCCAGCTTCAGAAACAATGTGAAGCATGTCAGTTGTTGGGGTTGTATAGCGCAGTATGGAATGAATACAATGAGATGGCAGAGTTGAGGTTTAATACCCCTATATCACCTATGCAGTTTCGCGCGGTGGCCGTAGGTACGGTTCATCATTATTCAGCGCGAGTTTTGGTGCCTTGATTACGTTTCCATCTTTCCACGCAAAAAAATTAAACATGTTTAATATTTCACGCGGAAAGATGGAAACGTAATTACAGCGCAAAAACTTGCGGTGAATCATGATGAACCGTACCTACGGCCACCGCGCGAAACCGCGTAGGTGAGATAGGGGTATAACACCGCATCTCACAGTGAGTCAAACCGCATACTGTAGGTGAGATAGGTGTATACAGTAAAGCATTCCAATCACTCAGAAAAAGGAACGGATGCAGGGTTTGAAACTCAAGTTTATTTTCTCATTTAACTAAATAAAATTTCATCATAAAATAAAACGTGCCAAAAGAAAAGTCCATCCAGTCATGAATGTTGGCTAATGATCAATGAAACATATTTTAAACAAAAAGCAGCAAGCAGCTGGACATGGGGATGTAGAGCGTAAGTACGACGCGTTGACCTGGAAAGTGCAGGTCTGAGCAGCTCCACAATATGTTGCCTTGGAAGGCGAAACATTTTTAAAAAAAAATATGAAATATGAAAAGGGCTGAAGTTTTGCCTAAAGGAAAAATTGACATGAACCACACGGCTCCGCGGAGGGCGCTGTCTTCGGTTTAACACAACAACACGCTGTATCGCTCCCAAATTGTTTGCCACCTGTTTAATATGAAAAGTGATTGCCAATTTTAATGCATCAGTCACATTATGAAATAGGCGAATTAAAAGTCACTCTGTTAGTTCTGATATCAAATAAAATAAAATTCTTAAACAGGCCTACAGTATATTTCATCATTAATACGACTTGCGTCTTGAGCTGAAACTACGCTAAGAGTGAGTTAAGGTTGGTCCAGACCAACCTTACGAATGTGTGACTTACCTAAGAGATACGTTTCGGGAAATGCGCCATAACGTTAAGAGAGAGGTTAAGGTACAACTTAAGAACTACTTAGCGATAAGAAGCTTTCGAGAAACCAGGCCCAGATTGTTTACTTGCTGTCTAATATATCCCACCTTGACACATGCCATTGTAACAGGATAAGCAATGTTACACACTTCAACTGTTAGTAGGCTAAATGTTGTGCCAGAGTAACTTCCAAAAATGGTTGAAGAAATGACGACTGATAAACCAGCAATTTGGTCATGTGCAGCTAATGTGCATAAATGCATGTTGGGAAGTAAAGGCTATCCCACCTGGTCCAATTACTCAGAAGAGATTCTGTAGCACCAGTTACTGATAACGTTAATGCTGGCTATAACAAAAAGGTGTCAGAACATTCCATGCATCGTAACCTGCTCTGTATGTGGTTGTATAGTTTTAAGACCAAGTAAACAGCTTCTTGACAACGTTATTCCCTAATGGCCTCCTTCAACAGTTTTCCAACCTGTCAGTAAGTTCAAAGTGTTGACTGGCCTCCAAATTCACCAGATCTCAATCTGATCAAGCAGCTGTGGGATGCGCTGGACAAACAAGTCCAATTCCATGGAGTCCCCACATCACAATTTACAGCACTCCATACCTCGCCATGTCAGAGTTGTTTTTGCGGCACAAGGCAGACCAAAACAATATTAGGCAGGTGGTTTTAATGTTATAGCTTATAAATATAGACATACATTTTTTCAGTCCTTCCATATGCACAGGTTTAATGGGAGAATCTACTTATATATTGCCAGACAATTACCCTTTTCAAAGTTTGAAACACTATATCTTTTAAAAAGTTACATTTGTCTTGTGACAACATCAAATACTTACATTCTTGTTGTTATTTATTTATTTTTTAGAGTACCTATTATTCGCCTTAGATTTTTGTAAGGAAAACAGGGGCATGTCCAAATCTTCCTGGCTTAAAAAACAGGAGCTATTTGCTTCCTACCTTGAGTCTGTTGATGGTGATTGTTGATTGTGGAGAGTTTATCTTACCTTGCTATGCTCGTTGCTGATTCTCTAATGTCTAAGAGTAAAAGGAAAGCAATCTCTGCCACACACACTTCTCCATTATCCTGATAGCATGAAAATCCCAGGATGGGGAAAGGCAGCTTCTGTCGTCCACATGAGAGAAGTAAAGATAACTCTCCTCCAGTTGGAGATGTAGTGTCGTCACATCGGTAAATTGCATTCCAGCAGTATGGGTAAAAACAGCAGCGGTTTCAGTGAAGCGCAGTTAATCTGATGTGCTGGATCTACGGATTTAGCCCAAGAATAAATGGCATTTTCTCTGAAGAGATCTCCAGACTTCCTTAAAGTATTCATACTATCCAAAAAGTTTCTTCTGTTTGTGACAAACCCATGGCAATATGTGGAGCTCCAACTTAACCAAAAAGTCAGTACACAGACAACACTTTTGACTGCATTAAAAGCATTTATACCACTATGACATGGAATTGTGGATTCTAAGTGGCCAGAAGGTCTTAATTAATCCATTTTAACATCAGCGCTGACAGTGGTGCAGGTACAAATATTAAAGCACTCATTGTAATAAGCTAATGTTTCTATAGTAATAGTTCATTCACATGGACCAGTGATAGGGACCCTTCACATACATAAATGGATGAGAAAATCTAATTGTAATAGTTGACATGTTGATTTTTATAGACATTATCTGAAACATTATGGAAGGAGTCTCAGTGTCTGTTTTCCAACACAGCTTTGTCTTTAGGACGGAGGAAACTGCACCTTGCAATTACTCAGTCACATGAAATGCTGTTTTTTTGTCTTATTACCTTTAACAAGAAGAAAAAGGAAAGGCTAGGGAGAAAATGACTGTTTATAGCTGTTATTAATATTGTTTAGGTGATAACTAGAATTATCTTGTTTGTCAGAGTGGCTCAATAGAGCAGTGGTGGCTCAATCAGTTAAGACTGGATCACTGATTGGAAGGTCAGGGCTTCAAGCCCCACTAATGGCAAGTTACCACTGTTGAGCCCTTGAGCAAGGCCCTTAACCCTATCTGGTTCAGTGGTGCTGTATCCTGCCTGACCCTGCACTCTAACCCCAGCTTTTTAACTGGGATATGCAAGAAAATAATTTCCCTGTGCTGTATGGTACATGTGACAAATAATTGAGTTATTAATTACCAAGCTGCATATACTGTATACAGTGGCTTGCAAAAGTATTCGGCCCCCTTGAACTTTTCCACATTTTGTCACATTACAGCCACAAACAATTTTATTGGAATTCCACGTGAAAGACCAATACAAAGTGGTGTACACGTGAGAAGTGGAACGAAAATCATACAT
>JAQQZT010000011.1:12337056-12348216 GCA_030068275.1 Clarias platycephalus | reverse complement strand
CCCCCCCCCCCCCCCCCCCCCCCCCCCCCCCCCCCACCGGGAGGAACTGCCCAACAGATTTGAGCTGACCTTCAGACACAAGTACAATTATGTCACCTTGCACTATCTATTGCCATATCATGAAAGAGGACTCAATGGTGGGAGACCAAGCAGGACTGCATTTCTGTCACAGAAACATACAAAGCTAGGCTGGGTGTTTGCCAAAACAACAAAATCTTTCTGGAAAATGACCTCTGGACAGACAAAGGTTTTTGCTTAATCCCATCATCTTTATGTTTCTAGGAAAATAATAAGAAAAAAAACAACCTATAATATTTTGAGATTGCTTCGGTGCCTTTGGCACTAGGTGCCTTGAATCTGTGTATGATGTCCAAAGATTTTCAAGAAAATTACCACGGTCATTACCAGCCATTTGTAACATCATATGTTTTGTGCAAGAATTGATGCATTATTGACAATAGAATTGACAAACTATTTATTGTCAATTTATTAACGATTATTAATAATTTATTTATCATTATTTGGCCATAACTTTAGATTTCTTTCTACTGTCATATTTCAAAGAGAGATAAGTGACTAATGTAGGATGACTTAACTAACTGAGAGCTGAATCTTTAGTGTGCTACAGTACTGTATGTGCCATCAGGTTGCTTCTTGAATGCATCAGGTTTTTTTGGGGGGGGTTAACATTTACCAAGACACATTAACCACAGCACATGTCTTGTGAACTGCTTGGTGTGGATGATCACCTGGGTTTGGTGTACATATCCTACAGTTGCATGTCATTTTTTTCTGCCCATTGCCTTTATATTATGGCAAATCCTTCGGGCGTTGCTTTAATGCAAAACAGTCCTTTTCACTGAAGTAGAATTGCGCTAAAATATCTAGAATTTATATTAATTATTTTTTTTCAATGTCCTATTTATTTTTTGGGTTTTCATTGGAAATTGGGTAAACATAAATTAATAATTTACAGATAAACAAACAAACAAATACATACATATGAAAATATATACAATCAGTCAATAAAATAAAATAAAACATGTACTCTAATATTTTTTGGGGGGAAGAAATGTTCTCAAATATGATTGTGTAGAGGACAAAAGTAAGGCTACGTTCACATTGCCAGCCTTAAGAGATTTGACTTTACACTAATGTGACAAAAATCAGATGTGTTTAAAAAAATTTTTTCCTTAGGGCTGTCTGAATGCACAAATCTTTCAGAGGACAAACACATTCACATTAGCGTCAGATAAAAGTTGTTTGTAATTTTGAATGTAAAGCATCATGACATGGACATGGATGTCCAATCTGACCAAAAATAGAAATTGAATAATGTGACTTTTAATGTGAACATAGCATAAGTATCTAAATTACTCCAAATAGAGTATGGGACACTTACACTATCCCAACCATCAGTCACACTGAGGAATCGCATGTTTAGGCTTATTTAAAATAAAGCATCTATTAATAAAAAGGTGTTGAGGGCTATAACATATTTATATATAAATGAATAGAAACCCTGTGTGGCCGGTGGCCTACTGTATGTGTGTGTGTTTGCAGTTGTTTGCACAGGTTCCGTCAGGTGTGTCACTGGCATTCTTCACTGATATAACAGTAGGCAGCTAGATCATCAACTTTTATGGCATACTGTGAACGTGTGGCAAGCATCCATCTCTGAATTTAAATAGGTGGCATTTTTTACGCCTCACTCAGCAACTCAGCAATACAGCAGGCGTGTTTGAAACAGAAATAAAAGCTGCCAATACATTGAAGCAACATGAGGAGCAGCAGCAAGTTGACCGCACATTCCATGTTCAGGTCATGGTAGCACGCAGGCATCAGGATCTGCATGTGGGTGGAGCCTCTAGTTCCAAATAAAACTAAAGAGTGAGCGTGCCTTAAAATGTATTAAATTTTGGGTTTGTTTTATTGGTTGCATGACATGAGTTTTACTAGGCTAATGATTGGCTAAAAGTAATGTACAGTAGAACCTTGGATTACGAGCATAATTTGTTCCAGAAGTGGGCTCGTATTTCAAAACACTTGTAAACCAAAGGGAATTTTCCCATAAGAAATAATGAAAACTCAAATTATTCATTCCACAGTCCAAAAAAATAAATACATAAAAATAATTAATACAAAATCTAAAGTAAAAATAAAACAAATTAGACACAATAAGACCCAGCAGGGGAGACCAATTACCAACAAGATTCAAATACCTGATTTACAGGATACATACGAAAGTTGCTCAAATCAGAATTGAAAAGATCTGACACCATATGGTTTGGGCTGTTCACACTGGCATGAACTCATCAGAGTCAGATATCACATTAAGGGTCCAGAGAGAATTCTGACTAGTCTGTTCATAGTCCAGTATATTCAGTGAACCATGTCATACAGCTTTACCACTGAACATTACAAAATGCTGACTCATTCCATAAATGTTAAATAAATATATAAAAAAGTACCCATGTCTTTAAAAAAAAAACATTTATGTGTGCAATGCACTATACTAGTCCCAGTGACAAGATCATATGCTCACAAATCAATCCAGGGTTAGAGATGAGTCAAGAACATGGAGGAAGATGAAAGACATTGATTTTTAAAAGGAAGTAGTGACACAGTATTGAGTAAAGCCTAGGAGATCAAGCATAATAATGAACAACCAAACACATCCTGTGAGGAGAAGATGGGTCAAAGGACACAAACCAGAACCAGCACTCTTTCTTTCTCTGACTCCTTTACTGGAACTCCCTCCTGAACATTAGTGCCAGGTGCTGCAGGGGGGAAACAGAGCAGAATACATTCTGTAACACAAATGTTATCAGAACTGTTACAGTATGTTAGCAAGACATCAAAGGTCAGAAACATGAAATCCTTTGATAAATGTTATTAAGTGAAGATATTAGGTGAATTTAATAATTCATTTAAAAAAGATTTTTGATTTCTAATTGGAAATTGTTTATATTCTTTAATGTTTAAAAGCATGTCAACTTATTCCCCTGTTATCTCCTTAAGAAAAGATAGAAAGAAATGGTTGGTTACATGTTCAAAGAACTGATATTTGTGACAAAAAATATCACTACCTGTACATACAGTATGCACAAAAGATGTGTTTTATTTTGTATATATCATGTTTTTTTTTTTTCCAAATGTTACCTAAAAAATGAAAATAAATAAATGTTTTAATCATTAAATACTTGGATAAATGAGGGCGTGAACAATGTACAAAAACATTATACTTTTGGGCGCTATTATTATTATTAGTAGTAGTAGTATATTAATATTATATTATATATTAGTTTATCTATTTTCACTGTTTTTACATTATAACAAACAGAGACATATGCCCTACTGCCCCATTTTTACAACTAGACTAGAAGTGCTTGCCTGCTGGTGATGGAGTGTTATAGAGCTTCTTTCCCGTCTATAAGTCTCCTGGTAAGGCTCCTTAGATCATTAGGTGTGTTTACATGGATCCTTACACTCCATTAATAATCGAAAATAATAGCCCAACAGCATCATCTAATACATCAGTCAGAACAATCGCACCTTATCAGGCCTGATCAGAATGCGAGGAGTGGTGTGAACATTTGATAATCTGTTCAAACTGTAAATATTAGCCACTTACAGTAAACACTTGACTGGATCATTTCTTTTGTGTGTATGTGTGTAAATATATTACTTCTGGGAAAATACTTCCCTGCAAACTCTGTGAGGACAACTCTCTCTCATCTCTCTCTATTATTTTTATCCACTGCGAGCTGAGGAAGGGGCGCTGATTAGTTCATTTTTTATATATAATAAAGCCAATCATAGATGAGCCTGAATTCTTGTAATCAATGAAGGTGGGCGTTATCGGAAAAGATAAATCCCGAAAAAAATCTTCTTCTTCTTCTTTTATATTTCTGGGACATTAAACACTGGCAGAACCATTTTGCTTATTATTTTCTTATTAAACACTTTGCTCGTCTTAACACACATCTTATTAGATCAGCGTTCACATAAACAGATAAATTTACATGTCTGATTGGAACAATTACCTTATGAATGAGCATTATAAATAGCAGACTAACTCGAACTATCATTATACGAAGCAAGCTAACATGTGAACTAGCACTGCATCACACAGGCTAACTTACTAAGTGGCAGAAACAGCTACCATCATAACAAACAGGCTAACGTATGAAACATGGTATTACACATGCTAACTCATGAACTAGCAAAGTAAACCGGCTAAAACAAGTGTTGGTAACTTTGCGAAACGGAAATAAACAACAGAGGGCAGAGTGAAGGTGAGGTTGAAGGGGAGTCTCCCTTTTCATGCCTCCATTGACGAGAAATTATATCATAAGATATAATTTAATATAATAAGATTTCACCTGGTTTTACTTGAACACCCCATGCATATTATTGTGAGGTGTTTAAACTTGCAGTATATTTGTAAAAGTTGTATGTAACCTGTACTGTATGTACTATTATTAATAAAATTATTATTTGCGACTCGGTTGGTTTACATCACGTTTTGTGGTAAAAACAATCAAAGGTTACATACGGTATTAGTTATTACTGGCTCATTTAAAGTTACCCCTTGGGCAGTGACTGTAGTGTGTATGGTGCTCTCCCCTACAGTGTCTCACAAAATAAGTAAGTAAGTAAATAAATAAATATTTGCTAATGTCAAGACATGTAATTTTGGATAATAAAGTATATCCAATGTTATGTAAGTTAGTCACACAGCAAGGCAGGTTAAACGTTAGTATTTTACAGCCCTCTTTTACTATGTAAGTTATATAATATTGTCCTCATAAAGAGATACTGTAACAGCTGCACACCCTTACATTCTGCCTGGTTCTCCTTTTCTTTACTACCTGGGCAGCTTTTCTTTACATTATTTTAATTCGATCACCATCAGGACATTTCACACCCTAATTAAGAGTCGAGACTGAACCATTTCACCTTGGGAATGTGTTGGCTGGTTATACTGTATATCTTACATGCACAGTGCAGTGTATATTAACATGATCTGTGTTTTATTCAATGGCATTTTGTAGCGCGAGTGATTTTACTTACTGCATTGCTGTATAAAGTTAGTTGGGCACCTTTTTCCTGCTTTCCCTGCAGTCAACCTGAGGTGATGTCCACCTGCCCATGCCCATGATAGCTCCCTTCCCATCTCATACCTCTAAGTAAGAGACATTTCCAGTCAGTTCCCTGTCTCGCTCACAAACTAAAATCAGGTTAATAACATGAAACAAATGAAAATATTCAACATGCAAACGAGTGATAGAAAACTAATCGCAAAAATTAAACCATAAAATTTTCCCTTTTTCCCCCTCTCATTCTCAGTGCCACCCGGCAAAATGCCACCATGGGTCATGAGCACCAGCCTGTGAGAAGCGCATTCTCTGTTTTGTTAGAGATCTTGACAGACAGGCTGAGGTTGGAGGAGGATAGACGGGTTTCCTTCTATCCACTCACTCTTTGCATCTCATATAAATCACCCTATCGTAGTAGTCTCACCTGTAATATTTCTCCCATAGACTTTATTTTGATTCTCAATAAATGCAAAACAGAGTGAGTCCCATATTTATTCAATCTGGAACAGGTCTTAAAGTTTTCTATTAATGGATGATTCCGTATTTTACAGGATGATTGGCAACACTACACAGAATCTCGCATTAGAATAACTCACAAACTAGCATTATAGTAAACAGGTTTCATCAGAAAATCAAAGGGCGGGTAACATGCTAAAAAGGGGAAATTGTACACATTATATATTTCTTTAATCTTGTGGCACATAGAATGCATTTAATGTGATTAAAATGTCTGAAACAGAATTAGAGCACAATCTCCTGCTGTTGTTATCGCTGGGTGAAAAGGGGGGGGGTTAAGGGATTAGCACAGGAGATTTCAGCTGTCTTTCACAAAAAGCAGAACAAATGAACAAACAGATGAGTAAAGGACTCAAATAGAGCGCTGGAAATTGTGTCTCTCTTCTCTGCAGGAAAAAAACAAAAGCAATATTTGGACAAATCGTCTCCTTCTGTCTATGCAATTTATTCAGAACTCGTCTCCTATCATGAGTGGCAAGTGCAGATTGTATTCTTTGTTCCTTTGCACTATGACAGCCTGTTATTTCTCTCCATTCTCTATTGCTCCCGTCACACTGACTGATGCCCTCAACATGCTACTACAAACAGCACATCTGTCTGAGTCATTCAGGAATGTTACTTTAAAACACATAAGGTATAATCAATGCACATGGAAAACTTGCAAAATATGTATCACCTGTCACTTTGATGTTTTTATTTTAAAGTAACCTTGGAGCCCAAAAGTGGTGTGGAGACAAATTCAGGAAAGAAGTGGGAAAAAATCCAATTGATAAAGGGAAACTACTTAAAAATGAGTGCATTTCTTCTTCGAAAACATAATTTTCCTCATTGAAAACTACAATAAAATGCAAAATCTTTTTCTGTTCCTGTTTTGTTCTAGGGGTTTCCACATTGGAACATTCGACAGATTCAAAATATGGCACAGGTTTTATGCTAGATGCCCTTTTTGTTGCAGCCCCCATTTCCTAACCGGGTTGGGAATGTTAAATGAAGAAACAATTCTTGAAAAAAAATTAAATAAATTTACAAGAGAGGAATTTAATATGGAAGAAAAAGAGAACCCTTAGATACAGATGCAGTGAAAGTATTCACAGCGCTTCAACTTTTCCACATTTTGCTATGTTACAGCCTTATTTCAAAATGGATTAAATTCATTATTTTCTTTAAAATTCTAAAAGCTATACTCCATAATGACAACATGATAGGAGTTTGTTTGAAATCTTTGCAAATAAAAATCACATGTGGATATGTACTGTATGTACAGGTGCCATTTTGCCATGACATAAAAAATTAAGCTTAGGTGCATCCTGTTTTATCCTTGAGATGTTTCTACAACTTAATTGGAGTCCAACATTGGTAAATTCACCTCATATAGACACATCTGTCTATATGAAGATCCAACAGTTAACAGTGCGTCAGAGCACAAACCAAGCCATGAAGTCCAAGGAATTGTACTGTACGTATGTAGACCTCCGAGACAGGATTGTATCAAGGCTCAGATCTGGGGAAGATCGCGGTGAGCACAGTGGCCTCCATCATCCGTGAATGGAAGAAGTTTCGAACCACCAGGACTCTTCTGCCTGGCCAAACTGAGCAAACAGGGAGAAGGGCCTTAGTCAGGGAGGTGACCAAATGATGGTTAGTCTGAAAGAGCTCCAGCATTTCTCTGTGGAGAGAGGAGAAACTTTCAGACGAACATCTATCTCTGCAGCACTCCACCAATCAGGCCTGTATGGTACAGTGGCCAGACTGAAGCCACTCCTCAGTAAAAGGCACATGACACACTCACACTCCTGCCTGGAGTTTGTCAAAAAGCACCTGAAGGACTCTCAGACCATTTTTTTTGTTGAAGTACCTTTACCACCGATTACAGCCTCAAGTCTTTTTGAGTATGATGCCACAGGATTGTTGTTCTTCTGGAAGATTTACTCTCTCCACAGAGAAATGCTGGCGCTCTTTCAGACTAACCATCGGGTTCTTGGTCACCTCCCTGACAAAGACCCTTCTCCCCCAATCGCTCTCTTTGGGCGGGCACCCCGCTTTAGAAAGAGTCCTTTTACGGATGACCACTGTGCTCTTCTGAACCTTCAATGCTGTATTTTTTCTGTATCTTTCCGCAGACCTGTGCCTCGATACAATCCTGTCTCTGAGGTCTACAGACAATTCCTTTCGAAATCATGTCAAATCAACTGAATTTACCACAGGTGGTGTCCAATCAAGTTGTAGAAAGATCTCAAGGATGATCAGTGGAAAGAGCTGAGCTCAATTTTGAGTGATGTGTACTTTTCCGCATGCACTGTACAGTATAGTAGGAAGGAATAACAAAGATGCTAATGGAAGAATGAAAGGAAGGAAGATATATTATTTCAAAGGAGAGAGAAAATCATGACTATTAAAATACAAATAAATGAATCTAAAATAATGAGTATGGATGAAGGATATAAAAGGAAAGGACAAATCTGAGGAAAAGGAAAATGAATAAAGTACGGAAGAACCCATTCTGGGGCTAAATATGAGAAAAGGTTGAAAAGGAGTGAGAAAGGGATGAGAAAAAAACAAACAAGAGAAAGGATGACTTTAGAAGATAAGCATGAATAAATCCTCTATTGAGTCATTTGTCCTTTCAAAAACCTTGTGACATTAATCCTCCTCTGGCTAATCTGCCATAATCGGACTAAAGGCTACCTCTTTCTTTCACTTTTAATTGAAGAGAGTGAGTGAGAGTCAGTCATTCTTCTCCCTGAATGAGAGAGCTCTCGGGAGCATTCACGAGGGAGAAGCGATGATGTGACTGTGCAGATCAAGCGCAGTATTAAAGAGCTGTCACATAAAATGGGATCTGGTGTTGCTTCAGGATGTTTGTGATGCTGGGAAGCCTGCAGGGGCGGGGCTGCAGAGATGACAGTATTCACCATGTTGACACAAACACTCATGAAGGATTCAGTTCTTTGTGAAAGGGAAATGGGGGTAAAAAACATGCTGACAGACAATTTATCACTCACGTTAAATTACACCATAGATTACATCTGATTTTTCCAGTTACTGAAAAGATATCGATGCATTTATTGATGTCTTTAAATGATGTGTGGTGACTATGAAAAACTCCATTCGTTCATCCTCCTTTCTCTCTGAAGGCTATTATCTGTTAAAAGGAGCTGGTGATTTATCACCCATCTCTAAGACACATCCATTCACTGATAGTCCTATTACGGCTGTTTCCTCAACCAATGAAATATGATTCTGTGGATTTTCCTTTCACTGAATAACTTTGGCTTTTCGTCATTGATTATGTCGAGGGCCAAATGTTAGGAGGTTTACGCATTGTGAATAGAAGGTTGGCATTTTAATATCACTGTAATATCCTGTGCACTAGTTTGGGTTATCACCAAAATGAGACTTCTTCTTCTCCCAATAAAAGCAACTGTTCAACTAACAGACATGAATCCTGAATAATTGAAATTACACAGGTGCTATCGATCTTTCTGACTCCCTTACACTCATTTCACATTAGCAGTTGTGCCTGGACCTTTTTTCTTAAATTGATTTTCCTATCTGAAAGATCTGCAGTTACTGTTATAACCCCAAGTGTTTTATTACTTTTGAATAACCTAACAACAATAATATTCAGTCCCTCATGGTCTATACTCCTTATTCTGTACAGGGTCCTGTGGGTCCAGCTTGGATCCTGCACCAGGGGACTCAGAGCACAAGTCGGGGTACACCCTGGACAGGTTCCAATCCATCATAGGGTACACAAGTACGCACACTTACACACTATGGAGAATTTATAAATTTTATTACAAATGTCAATCTACTGTGTTTTACTGTTTCATGCATTTTTTTACCCCTCCAGCCCCTCCAGTGAGACTACGCATGACTTCTCTTCAGAGTTGACATGTCTGGAATCGATGTACGGGTCGTCCTCTGTGTGCTGACCTCTACAACCAGTCTGTTTTGACCTCCAAGAGCACCAGTCTATCACTGGTCATCTCTCAGCCATCAGTGCCGCTATTTCCTAAGTGGCCTAGAGCCTATTTGTTCCGCTATGGCGCCTTAAACCGGGGAGACCCTTGGTGCCAATCGATGCTGACAAAATCCCAGCGACACATGAGTATAACCGCAGGGGTTAGATTTCTTTGTGGCATTAACTTCTTCCCATGATCTCTCTTTTTTTCATCACTCTCATATACTTTCTTTTCGAGATGGTTATTGACATTTTCCTCTGCAGATTGAGGAAAAAGTGTCGAAGCGTGCCATGAGGCACCAGAGAATGATGTTGGACGTGCAAGCTTGATCAGTTCGGCACAGCTGGAATCATGCCATTTCAGCTCATAAGACAATCGTCCAATATAAGCACATTAGCATGTTGAGATGATATCTCAAATAAAGCACCACATTGTGCTCACTTCATGAATAGCCTGTAGGTTTTGCAGTGCTAAACAGACATACAAGAATTAAATAGATAGGAGTTAGTTAAGAGTAATAAATAGAGAAGAGTTATTAATAAGATTTTTATGCTAAATTTATGCATCAAAATGTGTTACTTTTTGATTAGATAAGTTTTAACTGTTGGGGAGATTGGATTGTGAGCATATCGAGAAGGAGAAGGATGCTGAGGTTGGAACTGTCAGGCAGGAGGTCTAAAGGAAGACCAAAGAGGAGATTTATGGATGCAGTGAGAAAGTACATGAAGTTAGTTGGAGTGAGAGAAGAGGAAGCAGAGGATAGGGTTGGAGGCAGATGATTCACTGTGGCGACCCCTGAAAGGGAACAGCCAAAGAAGAAGAAGAAGTTTTGACTGTTAATACTTATAAATAGTTTGTTCACTTTCCTTTAGCGACGTTAAGAGCAACAGCTCTCCTAGGCATGGAGACTATTAATCTCAATAGATCTTCAAACAACAGAAAGACCCAGGTTTCCAGGTCATGACTCCATTGATGTTTTACCATTTTATTTAAACAGATCAATAATTCTGTTGATGGTGCAAAAGAGTATGTAAAAATTCCTAGCTTCATAGTCGACCCTCAAACTGACCAACAATCTGACTCATTGAAAAATCAGGCATGTATTTGGAATTTACACTTCTAGGTATGCTTAAAGATACAGTAGGTCTCTTCTGATCTGAACGGAGCAAAACAAATAGCAGTCATTTTAAGGGCAACACATTTTGGTTCATATATTTGATCATGAAACTACTGGTGTTTGTTTACTTCTTTCATGTCTCTGTACCCAGACACATTATCAATTAGACGATGTGCACGAATGTGCAGTGAGCATAAGGACAGCCACGTTGGTAACATGGTGGGCGTCAGAGACCATGATGATGATGAGCTCAGATGGCAAACGATGCTTACAAGATGTGTCTCCTGATCAAAAGAGAGACTTAGGGAGAGGGTACAGCAGGGGTCCTGCGGATGCAAGCAGGTAAAGGCATGACAGCTGTCTAACTGCCACACAAAACTTCACCAGGGTGTGTGTGTGTGTGTGTGTGTGTGTGTGTGTGTGTGTGTGTGTGTGTGTGTGTGTGTGTGTGTGTGTGTGT
>JAQQZT010000011.1:12269393-12299262 GCA_030068275.1 Clarias platycephalus | reverse complement strand
GAAGAGGATGCAGAGGATAGGGTTAAATGGAGGCAGATGATTCGCTGTGGCGACCCCTGAAAGGGAACAGCCGAAAGACAAAGAAGAACAATGACAAGCAGAGACTTGCTTGGGCCAGGAAACACAAGGAATGGACATTAGATTAGTGGAAGACTGTTCTTTTGTCTGATTAGTCAAAAAGCAGTCCAAAAGTACTCAACACCTCTGGGAATACCTTTAAGATTGTTGGAAAACCATTCCAGGTGACTACCGCATAAAACTGTCATCAAAGCAAAAGTTGGCTTCTTTAACAAATCGAAATTATGACATATTCTGTTTTTTTTTAAACACATTTTTGTATGACTACAAAATGTTATGTTTGTTCTGTCACAATTTCAATGTCTTCAGTATTACTATACAATGTTTAAAAAAAAAACATCGAATAAGAAGTTGTGTCCAAATCTTCTTGATTGGTATATACAGCCAGCCCGATCCGATATAAATTCAATGAAAGCACTTCATCTTTAGTGATATTTTCAGCTTGGGAAACACGAATGATCAAAACTTCACCTATAAAAATTCACAGACAGTTTAGCAGACTTCAATGTTTAAAACTAGTTGAGTGTTTTGGCTGCATAACACTCCTGCAATCAGCAGGAAATCATGTCTCCTGGCTCATTTAATATCTATCAAGCTGGAGGAGAAAGAAGACTCCTGCTGACACACAGGACTGTCCCAAGTCAGACCAATCATGGTGCTTCCAACATGACTAGCGTTAACGAGCAGGAGGTACAGTATGAATTCCAGTTTCACAGCCTTGGTGATAACAAAACCATAGCCGCTCATCAGTCTGCTGTTCTCTGTGCAGTGCCTTGTGCCTGTTGCAATTGTGATTATTATAATGATGGCCATAAGAATGCAGCAAGCCAATTTTTGGAGCCTAAAATGGGTAGAACAGTTCAAAGCAAGGATATAGTGTGCAAGGTTAGATCTGTGTGTTCTACAGATTAAAAATTCTGTGAGTTTTTACTTAACAACAAATAAGGTGTACCTGTTTGGGGTTGTGCATGGTGTCCTGGGTGGTGGCTGTGGCCGCAATGGCCCTGTTGCTGCCAGGACTGAGCTGCAATGACAGTAAGAGGCCCGACACCAGCTGCACACCCAGATCCGTAATGCTCACTTTATCATCTAGGATTTTCACCGTCCTCTCTGCCAGGACCACATCCGACAGGGGGGACATCACCTGGAGGAAGTGAGAGAGCAGACAGTCTAAACCACACAGGCTGACGTGTTTCTCTTTCATACTACTCAGACAGGGTTAAAATTTCTAGGGTTAAGCAATGTGGTCTGAGAACATCAATCAAATTTTTATTAATCAATGGAGACGGGAGTGTCCTCTTGATATACACATGTTAACCAATTTAACAATTCCCTGCTCACCAGTGCCCCGTTATTCTGCAAACCTCAGTCTGGAAATATGAACTATAAAATAAATTGCCTGATGGGATGTGATTCATCTATTGTATTCCTGCTGTAAACGCTACAGTACCTGCCTGCTAGTCACGTAGGAGCTGTCTCAGTCATCAGATTGAATGTCACAGTATAATTTTTTTTATTGTTCTAATTGTATTAGTTATTGTTGTTAATATCCTATTGTGTCAAATTTATAAATTAAACTTTATGATAGGCATGTGAAAAAAGATATAAGCAGCACTGTGCAAAAGTCTTAAGCCACCCCTTATTTCTTCATACAGTATTTCGTTTCCAGAGGGCCAGACTGTCTTGTATTTTTTATGTAGTCTTGAGGAATAGTTCTCCAGGCCTCCTGAAGGCCATTTTTGGCAAGTTTTTGGCTCTCATTTCGAGTCCAGTCGCTGTACCTTACTAGTTTCAGAGGAATTTATTTTATTTTATTTATTCTTTTTTTTGTTAAGTCACACAGTGAGCGTATGAATCACTCGAGCATAAAAAACCAGTGAGAAACAGGTATAGATGATGATGGATGATCAGGCCGGTCATTAGCATACTGGTGATGCTGAATGCTGAGTGGTTGGAACAGATGAGGAAATGAGGTTGCTGATGATGATGTTATAGAAACAACCAATTTTTAAATTGCATATTTCGGCACTTGGCAGCCTGTCACAGTAAAACAGTTGTACCCATTTCTTTAATTTAATCTACATCATTAAATTTAATATGAAGAAATGAGGGTAGCTTAAAACTTGCAGGTTTCCCCCATGTGCCTTGGAATATATCATGATGTTGTTATAGAAACAACCAATTTTTAAATTGCATATTTCGGCACTTGGCAGCCTGTCACAGTAAAACAGTTGTACCCATTTCTTTAATTTAATCTACATCATTAAATTTAATATGAAGAAATGAGGGTAGCTTAAAACTTGCAGGTTTCCCCCATGTGCCTTGGAATATATCACGAGAGATAAAGGCCTACTGTACTTATTTTAATACAAAATGATTTTTTTTTTGCATGCAAACACCTACGGGAAGGATGCATCTATCCTGTGAGCATATCCTAAACCCCAGAAAGCATCACTTCTCTGCAGTACCCTTTTAATTTTATTCTGTATTTAATTGATTTAATTTTGAAAGTTGACCAGCAATTGGTTTTTAATTTAGATTTGATGGAACAAAGAAAAGCAAGAATTTTCTGTATATGGTGTGTTTTAAATTGAAAAACAACACCTCTTTTCCCACAGGATATAATGAAATCTTACCAACGTGTCAGGTGTGTTAGGATGGGATGCATTTTATGTACTGTTCATTTAAAGCAAAATTTTTTTTTAAATAAATACGGTGTCAAAATCTCGCTGGTTGTTTGAACTGCTGTTCTATCTACTAATCGAATCTATTATATCTACTGATATACTGTAATAGATTCTGATGGAACCCACCTGTCATAATAACATTAATCACCTCTTCATGATAAACTCATATGGTCTGAATATGGCGTTACATTTTTACATAAGACATGGTGCAGGGGCACTGTGACAAAAATAACTGCAGCTTAGGGTTCTGCGAGCGAATGACAGTTCCTCCATGCCCTCAAACCAACACCTCATTTTAAAGCACAGAACCAGCTGTGATATGCAAAGTTATGTGCAGCCTTTCCATTCACATCAGTTAAGGCAACACCAGGTGCCTCCATACTTTCGTATGTTCCTCTGTCATAATGAGTGCCCCTCGTCTCTGTCAGAGCCAAGCACGGCTCACATCGCCTCCTACTTTCTTCAACACTCACAGTGCCTGCAAGCTTCAGCACTACTACTCGCCAGGTCTACATTTTACTCCAGCTGCATGACTGTAAATAAAAAATAAATATAAAAAAAAAAATAATAATAAATAAAAAAAAAAACTTCTTTACCATACTATTACAGCATACTCTCCCCAGAATTATTCAAGTCACACAGATAGAGCTTACTCAATAAGCACACTGCCGAAAACCCTAACAAATGCCATAAATTAGCCATACTGTACAGGACTGAATTGAGGAATTATGATTAGATGGATGGATGGATGGATGGATGGATGGACATTTATTCAAACAAACACAGTACTGGATGTTTTTTAAATATTTGAACTTAAGTTAATATTAATATATGGCTCTACTTTGATATATTATTAGCATATACTGTATACTCCAGTTTCCTCCCACAGTCCAAAGACGTGCAGATTAGGTTAATTGGCGTTCCTACGTAAATTGCCCGTAGTGTGTGAATGAGTTTGTGTCTGTCCAGAGATGGATTGGCACCCTGTCCATGGTGTACCCCACCTTGTGCCCTCCTGGGATAGGCTCCAGCGCAACCCCATGTTACAATGGCTACAGTATGTGACAATCCCTGTATACAGGAGAAAGCAGTACAGACGATAAGTAAGTGACGAGTGAGTAATATTAATATGAAATGCAGCTCTAGGCCACTAAGTGTCATTGTGAACAAATATATTCCCTAAAAATAAACAAATAAATAAGCATTGAATATATAAAATAAATAAATACCCAAATTCCTGATGCTGAACATCATTACACACTATGGGAAAAGACAAAACTCTTGTTATAGATGAATATTTTAACTCACAGTCTATTTAAAAATTTGAATTTAGGTTACTAGTTACACATTTGCATAAACCGTACAGATACAGTAGGGGACTTTTTTTTTTCTTTTTCTAAAAACAGTTTCTACCGTTTGTTTCATATCATGTTAAAGTTGGAAAAAAATAACATTTGATATGATTTATCATGATTTTTGTTTTTAATATAGATAGATAAGATACGTACTGCAGGTAGGTACACTGGTGGCCAAAAGTATTAACACAACATATGTCATATGTCATAGACATAAAATTATGTGCACAAAACAAGTAATTTTACTCCTTAGTTCTAGACTATCTGGCTGAATAGTTGTATTAATTAACAGAAAAAGAAGTGAAAGTCTGGCAATGCGACAATGATATTCATCTTCTGGATGAGTAGGTGTGGAAGGCAGTAGCAGTCGAGAAATTGTCTTTTGTACATGATCTTCAGGAAGCAATCAAACGGGCAGGGATTGAGTGAGTGACACCAGAGTACTGCAGACGTATTTTTATCTCTATGCCCAGCCTGATCCAGCAGGTTTTGAAAAACATAGGGCTTCACATTAAATATTAATTGGGGTATAGCAATTTCAGTGCATCAAATAAATTATTTTATTATCAATTATTGATTGTGTATCAATATTATTGATTGCCATTATTGATTGTTAAATTTCTCTTTTGTCTTAATACCTTTGACCACCAGATAAATACACTACCTTGCCAAAAGTATTCGCTCGTCTGCCTTCACATGCATATGAACTTGAGTAACATCCAATTCTTAATCCATAGGGTTTAATATGATGTTGGCCCACCCTTTGCAGCTATAACAGCTTTAACTCTTCCGGGAAGGCTTTGCACATGGTTTAGGAGTGTGTTTACTGTATGTGAATTTTTGACCATTCCTCCAGAAGCGCATTTGTGAGGTCAGACACTGATTTTGGATGAGAAGGCCTGGCTTGCAGTCTCTGCTCTAATTACTCCCAAAGGTTGAGGTCAGGACTCCGTGCAGGCCAGTCAAGTTCTTCCACACCAAACTCGCTCATCCAGGTCTTTATGGACCTTTATGGTCTTTTTTGGTCTTCCCCCAATCTGTTCCCACAAAGTTGGAGACATGAAATTGTCCAAATTGTCTTGATACTGTATGCTGAAGCATTAAGAGTTCCTTTAACTGGAACTAAGGGGCTGAGCCAGACTCGTGAAAAACTTTACACTAGGCACAATCTTGTCAGACAAGTTTCATCCCACTAATACCACTAACAATTAACTGCACAATATTTAAAGACGTTACCATGCTGGAATTCACTGGGCTACTGGGAGTGACCCATTCTTTCACAAATGTCTGTAAAAGTGGTGTGCATGTCTACAGTGAATCATATTATACACCTGTAACCGTGAAAGTGATTGGCACAGCCCTGAATTCAATTATTTGGATGGGTGAGTGAATACATTTGGCAATATAGGATGGATGGATGGATGGATAGATAGCTAGATATGCATACTAGCCTGGTCAGTGTACTAGCGTCTTAGACAGAGGGCTGTCAATCATGCATGCTGACCATTAGGCTACGATTCACTCACTCTCAGGTCAATGAGTTCCAAGGCTGTGTACTGTATGTGTTTTATCACATTTTAAAAATATTACCTGCAATAGAAGGTCATTTTTTTTGCATTCCCCTCAGCACCCATTGCTATTACCTCTGCATTGTTTAGTGTAATTAGTCACGGTCTATAATGAAGTGAAGGCAGCAGTGAACACTGGTGAAGGTTAATAGTGTGGCTGGTTAGAGGCTCTGAGCATCGCTAAGTGCTCAGCTCGAGGACTCATCTATTAGGAAGCATCAGTGATGCCTGTGATTTACGTCCACACAGCCCTCCAGCTCCAACTCCACCATCTGGGGTTTTTTATCTGATTTTACTTTTTCACCCATTGCAATTTGAAGATGGAGCCTCAGACCAAGCAAGACAGTGTTAGAGGGAGCAGGAGAGGCAATTTTGCTATTAAATAAAGCATCAGGGTGAACTAAAAGTATAGTCAATATTCCTTTCAAGCTGCAGTACATGTATCATTTAGAGCAAGTCTAATGAACTTACAGTAGTGGACGGTAAAACAACAAGAATTTAGAATATTTACCAATACATCCACGTATTAAAGCACAAAGCCATAAACACCAGCATCGTCAGTGTCATTAGCTTGTGAGCATAGAGGAAGGTGCCCAACATTAATAAGGTAAGAAGGGAAAAGATGCCACATGCCTCATAAGAATATTACAAACACCAAATTTGTTCAAACACTTGTCTAGGCAACTATTTCAATAACCATATAATGTCATTCAGATAAACGCATAACAAATGTGAAGTGCAGTCATTAAAAGAACCAGACAAAACTGGCATCTTCCCCAATAGCGTAACAGAAGATGCCGCATCAGTAAGGATAAGATGCCACTCTTAGCCCTTTGGATACGATTTGATCAGCTGTAGCACTTTCCCCCAACTTACCTCATATCTTGTGATGTAACAAAGAACAGGACTTCGGAATTATTAGGTTTTACCTGGAATTTTAGTTGAAAATCAGTTTTGAAAATCTGCATAAATATCTAGAAGTTACATCAATATCTGTGTTTACAAAGGTTCTTATATATAGAGTCAGATTACATAGCTGTTTAAGCTGATTTTCTAGGCTTCTTAATCTGATTATTAATAGCACATGTAATTAACATCACAGATATTTTTCTTGAGAAGAAATGTCTGAGACAGGACCACTGCCTTTGATTTGGGTAGAAAAATACAGACTGAAGAAGCATATTGAGAGAAGGAATGGTAAAATTCAATAGCAAGTGACATAAAATGAGGCACAGTTTAAAAATAAAAAAACTAATTCAATGATACATGAATAAGAAGATACAGTAGCAAGCACTGAAATATGAGTCTATTGATTACTGCTGCATGGATAGTACTATTTGAAATACATCAATCACTGCAAATGTGATTTAATTTATCAATATGGCTTCCATCTTCATTATTCAGCAGCTTATAAAGTAGCACATGATCTACCACCACCTTTTTTCCCCCCACTGTTTGGGGGATTTGCTGACCAAGCACTTGTGCAGCACTTATTAATGGTTAATTCATAACTTTATCCATGAAGGTGGTTTCTGTGGAACAAAGAGTGCCTTTGATTAGCCTGTGTCTCCGTGAGAAAAATCACTTTTTATGTACTTTAAAGGGTCAATATACCCTGGTCAGCCATAACTGATGGTATTACCGCAAACAGGTGAAGTGAATAACAGCGATCAACTATTCACCAGTAAATTGGTGACATACCCATACCCAAAGAACCAGAACACCCAGTGCTCCACAGCATGTCGCACACAGGGCCCAGCCGGCAAAGAGCCCAAGGCCGCCCCCGCACAGGCTCCAAACTCCCCAGATCCTGATTGGATCAAGAGGAACTCTACAGTGCTTTTTATGTTATTGGTTTAATTATGTGACTAATCAGTGTAGGAGTAAATTAATAGTCATGTTTATCTAACTCTGCATCAGCGAAAAACAATTTATGGTGACAGGAGTTACATAGCCTCATGATATTGAAGAAAATAGTTCGCTCCAATATTAGATCAGTGAAACAAAGAGTACTTTTTAAGGATATTGCACCTCTCTCTTAGCAATTCACAGCCAAAGCCAAAAAGAGCTACATTCTGCAGACATACACGTTCAGAAAGTGATTGGCAAGTGGATCAATGATGCTTCAACTTCTTGTTCCAGTGGAACAGTGCACGAACACACACATGCACAAAAAGACCTACACACACATGCGCGCGTGCACACATCACATTTCAGACCAGTTGTCTTTATGCAGACAGACAAACAGTAAAGTGCTGCTTAGACGTCACTGACATCTTTTCATCTTGAACGAGAGTAAGTGCTAGAATAACTGCAACTCATCCGTCTGCCGTCTGCACACCATGGCGCATCCTGCAGCTGCTGTGCCAGGAAAATGACAAATGAAGTTTGTTTTGGCAGGCAAGAGGACATATTTATCTGTCCACAGTGGAGACAAATGCTCTCTAGTGACAGGAGAGGAATCAGAGAGTCGGCTTGCTGCTGCTTGCAGTTCCGTCTGAAGAACTGTGTTTGTAGAAATGACGGCATGTCATGCTCACGAAGGCAGTTAAACATGTATTATTATCAGTAATTACTTCAAAGACATGGCACTGAAAATGCAATGATTTATAGATATTTTTTATTTTTGTAAATGTATAAGTAACAAACTGCCATTCATTATTTCAGCGCTAAAATGTTAAATGTATTTCGAAATGAAAATATTACAAACACAAATTGTTTGCAATGGATATTTTTCCATACACCATACAGCATGTCCAAAGGTTTGTGCACTTTGCTTTTTGATAACATGCCATTCTAAATTCCAGATGTTTGCCAAGAACCAACAAAGCATCCAAATTAAAGCTTATTACAAGTAGACTGGCGATGCCCGATGCCTCTGCTGCCAACAAGGCCAGCTCTTCTTGTTGTTAGTTAGTCTGTCTCAAACAACCTTAAAATATACAGGGTCAGCTACAGTAAATAACCTTGCTGTGACCCTGACTGGATCAATTTCAAAATCTAATCTGTTTATCTACTGTTAACAGTTATATATTCATATACAGTGAATATAAAATGTCTACAATAACCTGTTAAAATTGCAGGTTTTTGTCACATAAAAGGGTGAAACCAAGAGAAAACATTTTCAGGTCTTTACCACCTTTACAGTGATATAGCAACCGACCAATTTCAAATGAAAAACTATTATATGTTTCAGGAGGCAAGAAAAAAAACGACACTAACCTGGTGTGCATACTGTTTTAGAATGGAGCACTAATGACTGTGCATGTACATCATCAATTAAGTGATTCTGATTCACCCTAAATAACGATCAGCTCTTTCTCTCAGATCTCAGAATCGATTAGAAATCCAGCCCTGGCACAAAATCTACAAGCCTCTGTTAGAGAGCTAAAGATGAAGAACAAAATGTTCACCTTTTAGCATAATAATTACCCACTCATCCAAGTTAACAAAGGGATGACTTCAGAAGAGGATCAATGTCAAGTCTTATATCTAAATCCTATGAAAAAACTGTGGAACGACTTGAAGAGGGCTATGCACAGAAAATACCCTTGTCATTTGGTACACGTGGAGCTCACCACCGAAAGTGGAAAGAAATTGCCAAATCAAGATGTGCCAAGTTGAAAGATTCTTATCCAAAAACCCTGTGTTCTGCATTAGAAGATGAAGATGCTCTAAAAAGTATTATTTAAAGGTTACACATTTGTGCAACCAAGTTATTGTATATTATGTCTTATTTATTACATTACAAAACCCTGTAATTTTAATAGACTGTATGTCTACTCTTGTATAATCAATAGTCTGTACTGTAGGTAGGGGTCATATGGATGGTATTGAATAATAGATTGTTAATGCATTGGTAATGGATTTGTCATTGGTAATTTTTTAAACAATTATATTGGTCAGAAAAGTAAATCATTGCTCATTTGTCTTATTTGGGTCTTATTTTTTGGGGCCAGTTGATTTTAAACTATATTTTGAACAAATTACAGAACATACTATAAGTAATAGCTAATAAATGAAAAAAAAGGTACATTATGTATGTCATGATGTATGTGTTGTGATCAAAGCCCAAACTTGTTATTTCAAAACTGTATGTTTCTACCCACAGTAATTCTGACATGGAAAACCATAGATCTTAAAAATTTCACTTTTATATTTTGCCTATATGGAAATAAACAGTGTCTCACCTGAACTTTGGTAGTTCCTACAGTCAACCCTGTCAGTGTTGTTCCATCTGTTATTTTGGCCACTCTTGAGTCCTCCACTTTCAATAAATCCTTCACCAACTCCGTCACATCCACCTGCCAATCACTTCCCAGCAGGAAATCCGGCTGGCTCCTTCCCTCTCCTGGCTCTGCCTCAAAGTGGGTAAGGACACGTAAAGTGGTGCTTTGGTACTGTGGACCACAACCTCGGTCTCGTCTGCTCCCTTCATCTTCATCATTATCTGCAGATCTAAAGACATCAGACAGGCTTTTAGAAATGTCTTTTTTTTTCTGTCACTACATGGAATTGTAACAGTGAACAATGCAAAAAAAGTCAGGTGATCTGATGAGTTCAGGTTGACCCTATACCAGGGTATGAAGGAAAGCGCATGAAGTGATGCACCTGTCATGCATAGTGCCCTCTGTACAAGCCTCTGGGAGCAACGTTATGATCTAGGGTCAGGTCTACGTTCAACAACGTTATGTGACAATAAAATGATGGCAGCTGATGACCTGAATGTACTGAATGATGAGGTTATAACATCTATAGGGTTTTTCTTCCCTGATGGCATGGCCATATTCTCAAATTGTGAAAAAGTGAGAAATCACATTCACCAAGCACTGCACAACAAATTATGTGCAGCAATCAATGCAAAAGGCAATCAAATGAAATCGTATTTTTTGGTCTCGTATATTTTATTAACTTTAGCAACACTGTTTTTCAAACAAGCTACATCATTAATGTTCAACAATCTTTGAATGTATGCTAGATCCAGCGGCCAATCAGAGCAAGGCTAGTGGGTATGGCAACAACAACAAAAAGGGGGTGTCGAAGAATATAAATGTTAACCTCATCACGTATAAAAAATCTTAACAAGTAATTTTTTAAGAAATGTAGTTTTTACTTAGAAATTTGTTGATATTAAATTAGAAATATTATAATATTTACTTAGTCTGTTTATAATGATTGCAAGAAGTGCACACAATTTTAATCATTAATGCAGGTTCAGCATTTGTAATAAGGGAAATTACCACACAAATTCTAAGCTTTAGTCCTAATTACTTATAAAATACATTTATTAATCTGAAATAAATAAATACATGAATAAATAAATAAATAAATATGCCCAAAGGTTTGTGTGTTCAGAGCCTGGAATGTGTCCCCAGCTGCTAATCTCTCTCTCTTTCTCTCTCTTTCCTACAGTACATGACTTTTCTGCTTGCAGCATCAATATCTCGTTGGCAAGAAGAAAACTCATTACCAACAAGTATTTCATACAAGACAAAAAAAAATGAGTACTTGTTCTCATACAATGACATGAACTTCATTTACACACAAAAAAACAGACATACAGTACATGGATCATTGACTGAAATAGCATTTGAAATAGTATATCCTTAGGAAAATGGGCAATGATGCTCAAAACACTGACGTCAAGGTTTGTCAAGAGTTTCAGACTTGTTGGCTTAAAAAACAGATGTGCCAGTGTTAAGACAACGTGTGCTTATGAGCAGTCTGCCATAAAGCCTGTTATTAAAAACCTGAGTTATTGACATTTATTCATAATAATGAACATGCATTCTTTGTGGCATGTATGAAATATTGTACTGTTTATCAGTAGGTCAGCTCAGGGAAGGAGAAAGCCCTCCACTACGCCGTCCGCTGACAAATCAGGTTGCATTTAACATGTTGTCGAGTGTGTAACTTTGTACTTGGATTAAAACCTTCTCTTATTTCCCCTTAGAGTCATGCCCCCAAAGCATAATCTGATGCAAATGCTGTTGCTGCATCAAAGAAAAAGAAAACAATCACAGTTGAAAAGAAAAGTGGAAATAATACAGCGTTCAGAAAGAGGTGAAACGCAACTCGTTTTAATCACATTTTTTTATTATGTACTGTATTATAACAACTTTTAAGATGTTTTAAGTGTTTTAAATGCATACAATCATTAAAATACTAGTAGTACTGTGCAAAAGGCAGTTTTTTCTTTTTCATTTGTTTAAACATGTTTATTTTATGATTTCATTATTAAGTCAGTACAAAAAGAAAAAAAAATCAGATTTCCAAACATTTATCATCATGCAAAATAAATAAATAAATAAATCTTACAAACAAAAAAGTAGGCCAGAAAAGAAAGCAGCATATTATGTAAAACCCCACTCTTCAGACCAAAAAAAAAAAAAATGTTTTGCATTCATAAAAAATAGGCATGTGTGACAAAGTCCTCAGAAGGACTGTGGTCTGGTTCTCTGGGGTGGTCAAACAGCTAATTTCCTTAAAAAAAAACTGCACAAATTGTACCTAAGAAAGATTATTGACTTTGTTTGATTAATTACTGTTTACTGCTTTTTGTGTGTAGAAACTTTTTTAAAGGACATTCTTGCTTTACGGCAGTTGATTGCATGTGTCTGCAAGGACTTTTTCACAGTAATGCATATACTCCATTTTCCCCAGGTTAATGCTGACAGCCACTGATAGCATTAACCCTAACATCACCGCCGGGTCAATCGAATAACATTGATTATTAATTATATACTAGTAAACTGGTGACAGCATGGCCACCCAAAGTTCAATTACAGTATGTTTGTGGGGAGCAAAGTCTAGCCCACCTGTTTCAATCTCATAAAAAAGCCAATATAGCACAGATTGCTGAAAAAGGTCAACACTATGATAGAAAGGGTATCAGAACCCTCAATGCAACACAGCTTGCTGTATGTGGGGCTTGGCAGGCAAAGAGTTCATGGTTACTGTATTTACAGCAGATCTCAAGCATCCATTGGAGGTGCTGGACAAAGGCAGATCCATGGAGGCCCCACCTTGGAACTTACAGAACTTAAAGGATCCGCTGATAATCTCCTGGTGCCAGGCAGCACAGCACACCCCCGGAAGTCTCGTGGAGTCATGCCCTGAGGAGGCAGAGCTGTTGGCACAAGGGAAACCTAAACCCTAAATGCTTTTGATATTAATGGTTTGAACGTTATAGCTGATGTCATGTATGTACTGTTCTTACTTACCAACGAATTTAATTTAAAAACAGATTGAGGAACAGATTTCATTTGTGACCTGAGGACTGCCTGTGCATCAGTTAAATGTGAAACAAAATGCTCGGTTTACAAAATGTATAGTAGCACACAATTTATGGTACAGTACATGCTAACTTTAATAAAGCACTCAAATGTAGCTGCGTACACAAAATCAGTTAAGCGGAAATGCTTCAGCTCTGCTTTAAACTGCAAGTTTCCTAGCAAAAACAACTTTTTCATTATGTGATTAAGAATAATAATAACAATAATAGTAGCTATTATTATTATTATTATTATTGTAGGAGCCAATTTAGTCTATTAATAATTTGTATTATAACAGTTTACTTTGCATGTAATAACTTAAAGTATAATTTCCTTCAGATTTTCCATATGTAAATATGTGTGTATTTGTACATACGTATATTGAGTATTATTTCTGTTCCGTGTTTATCTGCTACGCACTTGTCATGTGAGAGGGAGGAGGTACGGGCAGGAAACAAGGGAGAAACAATTTTCTTACCGTCTTATTTTTTTGTGTTTAAACGTTTTAGGAAACACGAGTTTAGGTTTTTTTTTTTTTACAAGTGAGAGATTATAGGATACAGGAACCAACTGATGTCTGACATTTTGTGTGATTAAAATGGCATTTGTTTAACGGATTTTCGACTGGCTTCTGTGACGAGTAAGAATCCATTTTCCTGCCGCTCAAAGTTAATTCCGGACTTTGCGTCTACAATTATTGTTATTATTATTGTTGTTATTATTATTGTTGTTGCTTCAGATATTGTTTTACATACTACTTAGGTAAGGAACACCAGGAAAAATTTAAACCACATTTTTCCTCATTCATCTGATGTACAAGTTTAATCCCGTCAAAACTATTAAAAAAGGTTTACTACACATACTGTGTGCGTGTTTGTTATGTAGCATTAATCAATTACTCAAAAGGCATTTTAATTTACAGTTTTTTTTTGTAGATATAATAAAATAAATTGAAATGAACAATTTATGGATTAATAAAATAAACCCATCAACCATAACTGTATTGCTGAACCATTTAAAAAGTCTATCAAACTAATGGGGGACATTATTTCAAGAGAGTGTCAGCTAAATGATGAGAGAGCTAGAGAGAGAGAGAGAGAGAGAGAGAGAGAGAGAGAGATTAGCATATTGAACCTTTGTGTGTAGTTGTTTATTTGTTCAGATTAATGTATTAATTTTATTTTCTAAAATATTTTATAATTTATTATATAATTTTATTTTATTTATATATTTAGGAAAACACTACTGGAAATGTAATTCATTCATACATTCATTCAATCAATCATCCTTGTGTTTGTTTAAGTGTTTTAAGTGATGGTGTAAAATATACAAAATAAATACAGTAAAAATTTCTCCCAAAAAAAAATAATAAATAAATAAATAATAATAAAAATAAATAAATAATAAAAATGAATAAATAATAATAATAATAATAATAATAATAATAATAATAATAACTGGAATCAAGTCCAAGCATAAGTAGTGAGTCAGTTATGACAGTAATTCATTTAAAGCCCAGACTACTGGAAATCGACAAGGACAATCATGACTGTAAGCATTAGTAATCAATAAAGCTCATTGTCAAATACTTGATGAAATGAAGAATTATGAGAGTCTTTCCTTTTATTCTACACTCCCAATATAACAGTTTGTGGCTGCTTCCAGAGGCATGCAGGTCTCATCTTTAGCTAATCATTTCCAAAAATGTTGCTTGCCAAGGGATTTCTACCTACAGGGTATTAAGAAGTGGGAGGACATTGATAAATCTGGATTAGGAAACCCACAATTTAACGGGTTGCTAATGTACTTTGAAACATGAGGTTCGGTTCCACAGAGCCACTATGGCATTTTTCTACTATTTTCGACTATTCTGGCACCTCAGAAAAAGTTCATAATTTTAAATTTTTTTTTTAAACAACAGCTGTCATTTGCACATCATGTGTCAGAACACCCCTCATTGGAGGAGTGTGATTGGTGCTCAGTGATTACTGAACCGCATCTTCCATTAAAGCTGAAGTGCAACCCCCGCACAGCATAGCCCAGGTCGTGACCAGCCTATTTTATTTAATTTTTTTACCAGATACGGTCGTTTCCCAGACGTTCATGTCTGTGTTTTGACATTTGCCTTTCCTTCTTTCACCTCTCGTTCTGTCAGCTCACTTTCATGTCATGCGCGTATCCCGCTTTAGGATTGCCATAATTCCAGACGAATGTAATTTAAAAAAAACGTCCTGTAGGTGACCATGGCATGTGTCAGTATTAAAGTGTCAGAGCCGGCTCGGATCATTAAAAACTAGCGTCGGCATGCTGTCTGCTCCTCCATAATGCCAGCTCCAATGCATCAGGACAGGTACAGAGCCAGCAGAGACCTCAGGGCCATTTTTTATGAAGATTCTCTGAGTAGGAAGTGCTGACCTGGGATCAGTCAATACTCATCCATAAACAGTGATCCTGTGATACTGAGTAACAACTTTTTCAGTCTGCATCCATCTCTTTACTAGATAGTAAAGTGTTTATGCATCATGGTGTCTGATTCTAATGACTTGAAGGTTATTTTAATAAGTTTTCCTATTAGACGAGTGCTGCTGCCTGTCTGAATATCAGAGGGGCAGCATTGCATGTGCCCTTCTCACTGCGAATTATTTCATGTTCTGGTTCACAGCACTAGAGTTTAATGACAGTTTCAGCAAATATAGCCATCAAAACTGTCACTCTGACTGAAGAGTCATTTACTGAATAGAAACAAGACTGTATAATTTGCATTTATGCAGTAATATATAGACCACTGCCGTAAACACTGTGACATGCCTTTAAGCATCAAAAAATATGGATGGTAAATGTTGACTAAGGGAGGACGTACAGATTTTTCTTTTTGCTCTGTCAATTATAATACAGTGTAGAAGGCAATACAAAAATAAAAAGACTAGAATCATACATGATACATACAATGATACATGAATGAGATGGCAAATATTGAAATTAACCCTCAACAAGAGACGTTTGGTTTCATTTACCAATATGAATACATTTTTTGCAGATTATAAAATAGCACTTGATTCAGCACATCTTGTAAGTCTAAATTTTAATATGTTGTCCTTTAACAGTTACTGTACACATAATATAAAGAAGCCAAGAGCTACTAACCAGATGTAATGAAAACTATAATATGTACATGGAATACAGGCAATTGTATAATGCTACTGTATTAATTTTATTATAGAATATTGTACTGTAGTGTATCAGCCTGTCATACAGTACATAGGCACTGCACTATATACTGCTCCTCACTCAAGAGAGATTGCTTAAGAAAAGTCCAAGGTCAGAACTGCAAATAACTGAGACATGCCTCTATCGTGTAACATGTGCCATTCTGACTAGTGCTTCAGTCTGTGCTAACATCTGAGATCTAAATAGTAATGTGTGCAATTTCAGCACTACAAACACTGTAAGATCTATGATATTGTGTCCGTAAGAATATAAATGCATGCTCCGTACCTCTATCTTTAAATTGAACTTCCGGATGAGGATCATTTTAAAACGGCATATGTCAGTAATTTCCCCGTCAGAGAGGACCCCGAGTCATTAAAAGTCAGTGTCGAAATCCTGTCTGCTCCTCCATCATGCAGACTCCAAAACACACCAGGACAGTTACAGAGCCAGCAGAGACCTCAGGGCCATTTTTCATGGAGATTCTCAGAGCAGGAAGTGCTGACCTTGAATCAGCGCCTACTCTTCTCAATCAATACTCATCCATAAACAGTGCTCCTCGCCATTCTGGTGAGTAATGATTTTATTTTATTTTTTTAATACCTGAGTCTATAAGATAGTTTAAGCATTTATGCATCACAGCATCTGATTCTAATGACTTGCAGAAATTTTTAATAAAGTTTCATATTAGATGAGCGCTACTAAGCATCTTATTTTCTGAGGAGCATCACTGCATGTGTCCTTCTCACTGTTGATAATTTCATGATCTGGTTCACAGCACTAGGTTTCCATGAAAGTTCCAGCAAACGTGGCCATCCAAACTGTCACTCTGTAGTGAGCAAAGTCTTTTACGGATGTAAATAAACCCAGGATTGCTTCTGAACATTTGCGAGCCCTACATGAAGTCTTACTTGCAAGTATAGTAATCTAGACCACATCCTTAAACCTTAGGTTACACCGATCAGCCATAAGATTATGAACACTGACTGGTGAAGTATTATTCCCTTAATGTCACGTAGAAATGGGTGCAATATATTACACAGAAAGTGTACATTATGTCCCTGTGTTGGAAGCAGAAAAAATGGTCAAGCATAAGGATTTAAGTGACTTTGACAAGGGCCGAATTGTGACGGCTAGAGGACGGGGTCAGTGCATCTTCAAAACTCCAGCTTCTTTTTGGCTGTTTCTGGTCACATTGGTCAAGACCTATCCAAAGGTTTCTGCAAGTCATTAGAATCAGATACTGTGATGCAGAAATGCTTGACGGAGGCCTAAAGGAGGAAAAACTGGTGAACCAGTGATAGGATCATGGACAGCCAAGGCTCACTGAATGTGAGTGAAGGCTGGCCTGCATAGAGCAATTCAGTAGAAGAGCTACGTACTGTATGTACTGTACTGTACCTCATATTGCTGGTTCCCACAGAAAGGTGTCAGAACACACAATGCATTAGAGTTTATTGTGGATGGAGCTACATAGCCACTGACTGTTCAGGGTGCCCATGCTGACCCATGTCCACTGCCAAAAGCACCTACAGTACAATGGCCACAAGAGTATCAGAACTGAACCATGGAGCAATGGAAGAAGATGGCCTAGTCTGATTCATCACATTTTCTTTTACATCAGGTATGTGTTCACCCCTTAATTGGGGAAGCGATGGCACATGGATGCACTATGGGAAGAGGCAGTGAGATACTATATAGTATAGTATAGATACTGTATATCTGACACATACTGTATAGTGGGTAAACAATCACCCTAGTTTACAATAATCACATTTTATTCCTTCGCAGCCTGAAATGAAGGCAGATGCAGTTTTTGTTTAATCCAGCCGTATTTACAGTACTCAGTGCACAATGAGTGAAAAGTGAAAGATACAGTATAACACCAACATGTCCGGAAAAACCAAAATCACTAATTTGGAAAATGGTCACGGTCCACCTAAGAATGACTTGAAAAAGTTCATCAGGTGAAGCTAATTGCCTTCTCATTTGCACACAAAGCTTTGCAAATCTAGACTTTGCAATATTTGCCCACTCTGCTCAAGTTGAGTTAAAATTGATGGTGACTCTTTGTGGACTGCAGTCTTCAAGTCATTTCATCAGAGGTTTAAGTACATGCAAGCACATTCAACTTTTTCTCCATCAACAGCTACAGTATGTGGTCAGTTTTGCTTTCAGTGTGCTTTGGGTCTTTGTCATGGTGGAGGTAAACTTTCTTCCCATCTTTCCATCCATTACACAGATTTTCCTCAAAAACGTGATATTTTTCCCCGTCCATTTTCCTTCTATCCTGACAAGTTCTCCAGTCCCTGCTGCAGAGAAACATCCTGCTGTACTTGATTTCCACCAGACATACAGTATAACCCCTGCTTTTCATGCTTAGCTAATTAAAATGACCACAGCTGATCACAGTTGAAAGTCAAACGGCTTTGTGTGCCATTGAGAAAGCGATTAGCTTCATCGGATTGAGATTACAAGTTATGTCTAAGATGGGTGATCGTTTTCCAAATCAGGATCTGGATGAATCTGACCAAGCTTGCAACTTACAGGACTTAAAGGATCTGCTTCTGATGACTTGGTGGCAGTTACCACAGCAGACCTTCAGAGATCTACTGTACAGTAGTGGACTCTATACAGTACCTTGATGGGCCAGGGCTGTTTTGGACAAAAAAGGGGGGACCTACTTAATATTAGGCAGGTGATCATAATGTTATGGCTGATCGATGTATGTCTTGAAGTCCAGAAAATTCAGTTAACGTAGGAAAAAAGGCAATTTTTCCCAAGTTGTGTGCGCTACAGTACTGTATATATTATTCACACAACTTAGGGAATCCATGAAACCATAATGCGCACAAGGAACACAGGACACTTTTTTCACGCTATTATTATGCTGATATTGGATATGGCCATGTCAAATAGGACTGCTTCTCACTTATGCAAATTCACTCAAGAGGAATGCACGTAGCGTGGGCATAGAAAACAAACAGGTCTGGGAAAAAAAAAAAAAGAAACGGAATCACTGATTAGGCGGCACGGTGATTTAGTGGTTAGCGCTGTCAACTTGCACCTCCAGGGTCCGGGTTCGATTCCTGACCAGGTTCTATTCCCGCCTATGTGAGTTTGCAAGTTCTCCCCGTGCTTGGTGGGTGCAGATTAGACTAATTGGCATTTCCAAATTGCCCGTCATGTGTGAATGTGTGTATGTACAGTATGTGTGCCCTGCAATGGATCTGCAATGGATCTGTACCCTGCCTCTTGCCCTAAATCTCCTAGGATAGGCTCCAGGCCCTCCGCGACTCTGAATATAGGATAAAGTGGTATAAATGATTGAGTGAGTGCCTGAGTGAATCACTGATTATTGTGATTATTTTAAAGGGGGATTGATTATTTTCTATGCCCACTGTGATATATAACAGAGACTTGTCTCTATTGTTTAATAGTGCTTAAGTCTGAGCTAACGTCAGAGGTCTAAATACTGATGTGTGCACTATCGGTATTAAACAATATAAGCTGTATGATATTGTGTCCAATGAAAATATTAAGTGATGCGTTATACCTTACCCTGTTATACTATCTCTCGCATTAAAAAAATAAATAAATAAATCTGTTTCCTGAATTCATGTGACTTAATGTTCTGGACTCTTTCAATCTGTTCACTGTTGTTGGAAATGTTTAAAATGCATAGTGATGACTTCACATAGCAGCAGGGGGGGAAAAAACACTCAACATCTGTTTCTAAAATCACAGAAATGGACTAAAATGGACAGGACTAAAATAATCAAGAGCTTTTCAGAATGTAAATATATTAGACAGGATTTTGTTTGGAAAAGACAAGATACGGAAATGATAATGACTTATTCAGAACTATTTAAAAGGATTTCTGATGCACAACAATAGGCCTCACCTTTGGTTGCCCCCAGAGACGGGGATCCTCCATCCCTTAATTTGATTGAGCTCAGGGTCAGCCAGGTCGATCTGCAGGGGCAGGCGGGGTATCCACACACTCACCTCCAGCTGGGTGCTCATGTAGTTGTAAGTGAAGTTCAACAGCATCCTCACCCTCCCTCTTATCTCCTTCCCATTCACATATGCATAGTCGCACCTTTCAGACACCTGCGCAGAGAAAATCTAATTCTCAGTACTCAGACACACACACACAAAAAAAACCAGAGACAATCTCTACTGTATGTGTGTAACTTGTTCTGCATTATTCTCCAAACATCTGCAAAGTCAACTCCATATGGAGAGAACTGGAGAACAAAGCAGGTCATTTGTTTGTGCTGATTTCTTTCTGTAAAGCATTTTCTCAGATGTAATCTCTCGACACCTTGCAATTTAATTTTGTTCGATTTCAATTCACTGTGCCAGGATACGATTTTTCATTTCTTTCCAGTACCTTTACAACATAATATCACTTTCATCCATCATAAAAAATGAAACAAACATTGCTCATATTTTCATATTGTTCCAGTTTTGTTGATGTTTTTAAGTGAAGGACAAGAATCAATTGGTAATTCAGGTTTCTTTTTCTTTTTTTGGTATCATCCACTTTTTCATTCGGCACAATTATTAATATCATTACTTTACTTTTAGACTACGATCTCAACTTCATACATTATGCCCAGGATGTCTTTTTGTGCACTTACTCTCTTTCTCTCTCTCTTCCTCTCTATCTCTGCTAAACAGTGGCGACTGTTAGATCAGGGATAAAGTCAGGACATATAATAGATTAAATCTAAAAGAAAAACAGTACATGTGTGAGCCCATCACATCCTGGTCCTGGTTAACAGCTGACACAGCTTTGTGTTCTTCAGCTTGACGCTAGCTTTGTAAGCAAGTAAGAAATCCCAGGGTGTGTGCAGCCGCAGTGGCCAAGGCAACAGTTTCCCTCAACTGACCCCCAGAGCAGCAGATCAGTCTTTAACTGGCCCCTTGGATATTTTACTTGCCCCGCAAAAAAAACAACAACAAAAAAACAGCAAGAAAGACTTCCATAAAAAAATAAGTAATTAATTATATCTTTAGGACATGTATCAACATGTGCATATTAATATTATTATCATTATTCCTCACCCAGTTTACATCCCAAACCTGGGCAGGTCTGTTTTACCACCGCTGAGCATCTCTAATTTCACATTACATGTTCCCGGGTAATGAGCTATGCATCTTGCTCGCATGGATAATTTGCAGATCTGCACATTTGCATGCATAGTAAAATTTTTGTTTACAAATAAATTATTAATTTTAATATAAACAAAAATTTTATTTGGTCATATCGAGTATTAAAATGAAATAAATAAAATAAATAAATAAAAAATAAATGTAAATACCCCATTTATATAAGTATTGAGACCCATTACTTAGTTCTTGATTAAAGCACCTTTGGCAGCAATGACATCCTCAAGTCTTTTTGTGAATGATGCTACACATTTGGCACACTGTTCTTTTTTGGATCTTTTCTTCCATTTGTCCGTCCAGGACTTTCAAGCTACTCCTGTGTTTTCTTGGTCATTGTCTTGTTGAAATGTAAACTGTCATCCCAGCCTGAGATCCTGAGCACTCTGGAGAAAGTTTTCACTCAGGATTGCACTATATTTCTGGCATTCATTTTTCCCTCTACACTGACTAGTCTTCCAGTCCCAGTTGCAGAGAAAAACATCTCCACAGCATGATGCTGCCACAACTGTGTTTGACTGTAGGGATGGTTTTAATAAGGTGACGCGCAGTGCCTGATTTCCTCCACACATGGCATGGGGAAGTGTGTCATCAGATAAGTTCTGCTCATCATGGTCGGAGAGACATCCAGGTGATTTCTGGCAAACTCGCAGCAGGTTGTCATGTGTCTTTTAGTGAGGAACGGCTTCTGCCTGGCCGCTCTACCATACAGTACGTGCCTGATTGCCAGAGTGCTACAGTGATGGTTGTCCTTCTTTAAGGATCTGGCGTCAAAAACAGATTTAATCTATTTTAAGGTGAGTGCGAAACATAATGAAATGTGGAAAACTTGAGGGGGTCTGAAAATCTTGTTGTATAGTGTTACTGTTCCCAGCCAACATAATATAATTGTCCAATAACAGTACATCCCATGTGTTTTATTCCTCTTACACCACAGCCCGTCGAGGAGCAGAAGGCTATCATTTCCACTGTAGTCCCAGTCCATTAATCTTTTAAGCTAAATATAAATGATCAAATAAAAAAGATTTACATGACACTGGTTAGGGTGAGTGGCCAGGCAGTGTACTGTAGCTGGCCCTGACCCTAACGTTAACACTCTGTATGATGGTGAGTGCACTCACCTTAACAACGTCGTTGTCTGTTGATCGACACTCCACAGACTCGGTCACATCAGTCACAGCCCCATCAGTTGCCACGGTGACCACTTTGATGGGCATGGCGACAGTCCTGCCAGTGAGCACAGCCGTGTTCAGGATCTCTGTCTCCTGTGTACAGAGTTCAGAACAATCATTGGATAATGCATTCTTCCTTATTCAGGACTGTTCATTATACTGCCAGCTCAAGCGCTTATGCTTGCTTATTTGACTAGACCCAGTGAGGCACATCATTCAATTAGCATCATCAGCTGGAGAGATTTTTCGGAGCCATGCCCACACGATTTCAAAGCCTCACACTGAGCTTTCCACAAAGTTTATGTCAGCTCTGCCATTTATTATTACTGCATCTCTTAAACTATTCAAAATAACGCAGTCTATTCGGATAATACGCACATTTGGATAAAATAGAATTAACCACACAATAAAATATCGTAAGTCATCAATACAGCTACTTTCACCTAAAATATCAAACAGCACCTCAGAAGTTCACTTCTGCAAGGTTTCCAGCTGCAAACCACATGCAATGTCACAACTAATTCGGATAGCTTTCCAACACTACCTAAGCTAGCCAGTTGTCTCAATGTAGCACCATGTTAGTGTTGACTAACTTAACAGTTATTAATGTTGCATCTCTAGTAATAACTTAGTGTTGTGGCAAGATGCATGGAAAGGATTTTTAAACATAGTTCAAATTTAATTTTAATAATAAGTTTTTTTTTATATTAAGTACAATTATTTGTAAAAAGCATTTTTTCAACTATAGCATTTCCATTTTCCTGCTTACAAAAACGTTAGGACTTTCACATCTGGGCCTCCAGCTTACAAGGTAGTGACGCTAACCACTGGACTACATGTGTTGTTGGAGTGAATATGAATAAAAAATTTAAAAAATTATTAAACTACAGTAGATATATACTGTAAAATTGGGGATAAATACTGAAATGTGAAAAAATTCATGTCTGTCCACCTTTAAAACACGGAGCTATGCTTACTAGGAAGTCAAGCAATGTTTAGGTAATTAGTTTAATTAAATCATTTCATTAGAACAGGAACATTTACTGTTTGGTTACATTGTTAATTAAACTTAATTGACTCTGATGTTTATGTTAGCTTTTTTCCTTACTCATCTAATTGAATACTGTTGCATTCTGGATTCTGAGGTCAGAAGGTGTTGAGAGTACGGCAGATAAAAAAAATAAATAAATCACATGTTCATATTATCGCTCTTGTTCTAATGTATCACTGTTTCTGTAGCAACAGCTCAGTCATTTACTGTAGATGAGCTCAATATAAACAGATTAAAACAAAAGATCAGTATTGATATGCAGAAATATTCTGAAGTTTATTGAAAATTCATGGAAGAAATCTCCAGAGCCTTGTACCTTTCTGAGGTTAATGTCTTCAGAACAGAAGAGCTACAGTATGGTTTTGGTTTAAAGCTGAGTTGATTTTTTTTTTTTTTATGAACTTAAAAAAAGAGAGTTGAGAAAAGAGAGTTTGGTGAAGAAACATCTGTTTATAGCTGCTTTAATGAAAGCGTTCCTTGTACTTGTGAGCAGAGACAGGACGTAATACTGTGAGATCGGCATTAAACCTTGTGCCTGACAAGCTCCAGGTTTCCTACTGTATACAGAATGAACAGTATTGAGAACAAATAATATGTATATAAGAACTGGTGCTCCCTAATTACAGTACCTGTCGTGTGTGAATGTTGGCCTACTGTACCACGGTTATAAAATGAAAATAAATACAATGGTCTACAGTTGGACTATAGAGGTTCCTAAATGGATCCTTGGAAAGATGGATAGTAATATTAATTATTGTGGAATGTTGTCACAAAAGGTTAGTTCTGTCATGTAATACCTTCTTAGCATACCATGTACCTTCAGACTCCAGCATGAACACACTTCCACAAATTAGGGAACACCAGTTACTAGTTACTTAAACTTGGAGCTTGTCCAGAAGACAAGGTTCATTCAATTTGGGAATGCCAGTTAGTCTAACCTGCATCTCTTGGGACAGTGAGGGTGGGGGGTGGGGGGAGGCTGTGTACGCAGAAGAAACCCATCATGATCATGGAGAACATACAAACTCCAGGAATTGGAAGCTCCGAGGCGGGAATTGGACCCTCAACCCGAGACCATAGTGCAAAAACAAATATGCCATTATTCCATATATACAGTATGTACATTTCTTTTCCAATGTATTCTATAACTATACTATTCTGTAACTTTTTTTTTAATCTTTTGTTTTATAGTTGCTTACCAAATATATATATTTTTTAATATATATTTTTTATATTTTTATGTACAGCATTATAACTTTAAAAAATGAACCTAAATCTGTGGAAATTTCATCCCTCTTATTACCGCTACACATAAAGACCTGTCTGCCTTTTTTTTCCCCAGTCAGTTTCACTTCAGCGCACCACAAAGAGGAGAGAACTTTTTTTTCCCGCTTTCTTCTGGTGACAGACATTAGACTTTTCATTGTTTCTTATCTATATAATGTGTGTTCATTTTCAAAGAGCATTTAAATATATAATTTCCTTTAAATCCCAATTTATGGAAATTCACAGCCACTGTGCCGTCTCAGTACTCAGTGTTCAGCTGTAATGGCAAGACAGTTTGACAAGACGTTATCCTTTTGCGCCTGATTTGCTTTGAAAACAGAAATTTATGGGGAGACCTGGAAAATTACACTGGGACATTGCTATCAAAGACACAATGCTATTTAACCAATTTTCTTCCTGCATTAGCACTCCAACTCTTATTCTTTTCCATTCACATTATTTCAAATAATTCCACACCGCTTTTTATAACAGCCAGCGCTTGCAGATTTCCGTCAAAGTGCCCATTTACATTGTTAAAGTAGCGAATGAAATGATTTTCACTCAAGCTCAAAGATTAAAAGACAAATTAAGAGAAGCTTTGCTGAGGCTGGGAAGCAAATTACGAAGAATTGTACTGTGACCGTCAAAGCAGCGAATAAAAGCTGCTTGGATTCTTGGGTTAGCCCGCTCATGCTCATGACCCATAGTGCTTTGTTAATTAACATAATTACTGGTTTTGTTCATTAATTACACTTAATTGACTTTTAACTTTTGAAGCTAGCATCGAATATCAATGTTTGTTGAACTATCATGAGCTCCGCAATATCTTTTTTCACATCCACTGTTTAAACTGCTTTGTTCCCGGAGGTGCAAACGAAGGACAAGTGACCTTAGAAGTTACAGTTGTGGACGTGCAGTACATGATGTTCCTCTAAGATTCCTCCATGATCCAAATGAGACAGAATTCCTCTCATCATAAAAAGGCAGATTTGTTCAAATCAACAAACTTTCCTTATACAACTGCACAAATTTGACCTAGACGAACGAGTCCTCCTGTTAAATGCTGACTTAGTTTCATTATTTACATTTGGCTTTATATTTTTTTGGAAGACATGTTCGCATGTTCCTAAGACTTTTGCACAGTACTGTAATCTGGTTCTCTGTTCGTCTGAGGTCACACTATTTTAAAAGGATTTTGGAAGGATTAGAAGTATACACTAACCGACTGGTTTCCAAAGATTTCATTTGATGTCAAGTCAAATGCAAGTTGAGGGATCATACACTACGTCACTTGTCACTCCAACTGAGCCCAACTCTCGTGAGAGCAAGTATACATTTTCAAGAACAAGAAAAAGGAGAAAAATAAAAATAAGAAGCACAAACATGTTTGACAGGCAGCAGCTGTTTCAAAACATGCACCTACTGTAGAAAACTGGGAGCATTTCTGTGCGCACGACTTGGCTGTACTTTACTTCCACACTGGACTTTTCTTTTTTTTCTCCACTCTGCATGCTCACACAAGCAGACATGCACACTGTTTCTTTTTTTTTTTTACACCTGATAAATATTAATGAATAAATAAATAAACACACAAATGAATAAATAAATAAATGAACAGAGACCCAAACGTGGGGGAGTGAATTATCCCGTCTGCTCTGTGCTCATTGACTATTGGCGGTATGCATTCCCTGGTCTATCGGTCACCAGCTTACCCTACACGACAGTGTCCAGAGTCAGCTCTGCAAAAACAGACGTTTGATATACCGTGACTCATGTCGGGAGGAGTCTGTTCTCAGTCTGTTCTCCTCCTTCAAGTCTGCAGCCCTCGTACATTTATAGATTTCTGCACCAAGTGGCCGCCACCTGTGTGGACTGGTGCAGACTAGGACACAATGTGCACGACTTAGAAACATCTACAAAATCCTGTCTAAATTCATGGCCTCAGACTTGCTTAAAGAATGAAACGGCTTCTTACAGTATTCCATAGGTGAAAGCTAAATGATATAAATAAAATTATAAATAGAAGTTATAAGCTAACAAGGTGGTGTGCAGCAGATCTACACATAGAATAAAATTGTAAATTTGCCGTGTCTGTACATTAAAGATATTTGCAAAAAAATTATTGGATGAGTAGTAGAACAAATCAAAATGGATTTTGGAATTTTTGTCTGTTTGTTTGTGCACGCATCACGTAAAAACTACTAAACGAATTTTAAATGGGTTTTCACAGGCGTATTTGGTCGAGCTTGAGGTAACATAGAGGCTTTGTTTGATCGCAGTCAGCCCACAGGAAGAGAAGATATGCATGTAAAACACATAAAAATTTAAGTTACAGTAATTCCAAAATTCAACAGATGCCATTGTACATTTTTTTTAAATGCTTATGAGTGTGCAATTAAATTCTAGGTTAACAAAGTTGTAGGCACATCTAGTCCCATAATAATTCCTCTTATACCACAGAAATAATATTTAATATTTTTTAAATGACAAAACACTTTGTAATTGATTTATTTCTTTATCCATGTAAGCATGTAAAAGTTAAAAACTAGTGTACCGCAGCACAGTGGTTGAAAAACACTGCTATAATGTATATGATAAAAGGAACTTTTAACTACAGTCACTTTCACAACCTTTCATTGTTCCCTGTACAAAGCGTACAGTCTTGTACAATGTTTAAAATGTTGAATGTTTTACTTCTGACAGTTACAAAATGCTGACACTGGAGACCGCACACCATTAAATTATCTGGAATATGTACTTACTATAGAAATGATGTATTAGAACAAGCATGTTTATACAGACCTGTGATTTGCAGCTGCACTATTGCCAGGGCTGCTGTTATATAAATTCAGTCTAAAACGTCTGGCTAATCAGAATCCAGAATTCAGTAGGGATGTGAGCAATACTGAGCAAAAGAAACATTTCAACTGCTCATGTGCACAAAAACCATCCTTCCTCCATGCAATATTGCAGCCCAAAGAGAGATGGACTCAAAGTCATCATTACCACCCAGAGAGTACAGTCAATTATAATCTTGGATTATCTTAACCATGCATTGATATAGCACTAGTGGGATTCAAACGTACAATTTCCCCCTATTTGCGAGCAGCTTTAAGCTTTTTAATATCAATTAATTCAGAATTCTCCTGTTCTATATTAATAAACTCATTTTGGGGGAAACTGATGAGTAACTCGGACTGGCCTAGTTAGTGCTGCATTCCCTGTTTTATCAAACCTTGGACACCCTGCATGTACTGTATGGTGATGCTATTTGGATTCAGCAGTGGTGACACGGACCAGCTGTCTTCAGGGTTGAACTTAAGTAAGATTTCCTGTGTCAGTGGGATCAAAGTAAACCAATTAGCACAACTTGTGCCATATATCAATATTTCTATTACTGTTTTGGTATCCTTGTGTGAACAGGACGGTGGAGGACGCCGATTCGGAATGTTCTTGCATTCTAGTTGTAGATGCACCTTGATGGTAGGCAGCCCCCGCAGCTAGCTGATTATCATTTCTCATAGCCGTTTTCTTTAGTGATGGGGTTTGGCTCTGTTTTGCCAGAGGCACCGGCTTTGCAGCATCCTCAAATAGCTCCACATGAGCTTAGCTTAGCCCAAGAGCACAAAATCAATAAAAGACCATTCCACCTTCAGGCTCAGCTGAAGACAGGTGATCGTTTCAACAAAAGCGAATACAGGCTCACACTGGGTTTACCATTCAAGCAAAATGCACCTGCCCCCTGCAGGGATCATGGCGTTCTATGCCATGGGCATTCTCAGCTGTACTATTACCGAACCATTGATCTCTTTCTTGCTGGGTCTCACACAGCAACATTTGCAGCCATTTGCCTTGCTGAGAAACTGATAGCAAAGTGCACGTAGGGAGGAAATTGATCACTTATTTCTCTAATAACTTGGAGAAATCGAAGGGGACGTTTAACTCTGGTTGAGGCCATCACAAGCACCGGCTCTGCTAAATTCCTTTCAGAGCGCACAAGGATAATAGCAGCGCTGTGTAAAAACTGCGTAAAGGGGTGATCTGAGACTTCTCCTTCATGCTCCACAATGACTTCAAATCACCAGGGGTCAAAATTTTAAAGTCGGCATGCATTATTATTTACATTTATCTTTACAACTGGCATTAATAGACATATGAAATTTCTTTACAAATCAAATAAACAGAAAACTGAGAACACAAAATGGCACTTTCTGTATAGCGGTTTAGGGGTACACGGCCCTTGGGGCAAAGGCAGTGGCTATAGAAACTGAAAATATAAGCCTCTCAAAATGTAGTGTTCTGCAAACAGATCTCTGTCTCCAGGAATATATAAAAGATAAATGAAATAAAGTTGTGATGATATATGAAACATAGAATCCAGTAAAGACAGTTCTTTGTAAAAAATAATGTTCTGGAAACAGACCACTGAGAAAAAGAGGATCTGTACAAATAGGTTGCTATCAATATATAGTTCCAGTCAAAAGTTTGTACACAAGTTTTGATTTTCTACATACTAGAAGAATACTGGATTTTTTAAAATACTTTTTTTTTTTAACATCCCTCAGATTAGAGTGGTTATGAAGGCTCTACAGAGCATACACTCAAAAGTTTGGGATCACTTTCTTACTCCATGGTTGCCCCTGGTTTTTATTTCTTTTATTTCTTTCATGCGGTCTTGGTATATATAGTGCTCTGGAATCGGATCCCTGGAAATACTAGGCACAAAAAGTGGAGGGGTATAGAAATATAGAGCCTTGGGAATATACAGTAAAACCTGTGAATGAAGATCCTGGAAAACTATGGCTCTGGATATATATACTTAGTTGGACAAAACCAAGAACCTGGAAGCCTACATTAGGGTTTTTGTTTCCATCTGAAAACTGGTCTGTAATGTAATATGTTGCTTTCTTTAAGGCATGAAAATACGCTTCTGCAATCTATCTCTCTATCTCTCTATCTCTCTCTCTCTCTCACTCACTCACTCACTCACTCACTCACTCACTCACTCACTCACTCACTCACTCACTCACTCACTC
>JAQQZT010000011.1:12246671-12260055 GCA_030068275.1 Clarias platycephalus | reverse complement strand
AAACAGCATCACTGGGATTCGAACCTGCGATCCCAGATGATAGGGCGAGTGCTTTAACCAACTGCGCCACTCGGAGGCCGTATGCTCATTCACATTCTACAGGCAATTTAGCCTAATCTGTATGTTATTGGATTGTGGGAGGAAACCAGAGTTGTCCCCTAGCTGTGTAGTAGTGATGGGTCGTTCATGAACGATTCATTCGTTTTGAACGAGTATTTAACGTGACTCTGAAATACGAGTAGTCTCAGAGAGTGATTCGTTCATTTTTACTGGCCGCGCAAAGCATCGCAAAACCATAGGTTATGTACAGGAAACAGAAACGAGTAGTTACTGTACCTCTTGAGTCTTTTGGTCCGAATCCCTCGTTCTTTTGTCAAGTGACTCCCATAGACTCTATGCAGTGCATTACACAGGAAACAGATTTGAGCGATTCTTCTCATGAGCCTTCTAGTCCGAGTCGTTCGTTCTTTTGTTACATAATGTTACATAATGTTTATTATTATCATAATTTGACATTTTTAAAAATTATCTTTTATTTTAATGTTCCATGCGTTTATGTCTCATCCTATAACATTAGACAGCAAAGGAACTAAAACTAAATTAAATGTAACATAATTCAAATACCTTAAACCTGATTCTTATCTATTTCAAGAAAAGACTTGGTCCATGTCCACACATAGCCGGGTATTTTTATGTGTGGTTTTGGCCTTTCGTCCACATGCGAACGCCGTTTTAGTCGTTGAAAACGGAGGTTTTGGAAAACGCTGTCCAAAGTGAAGATTTTCCCAAACTCTGTTTTCAGTGGTGTTGTGTGGACACGGAGGGGAAACGGAGAACTTGTCTTGTTGTAACGTCACCTTATGGACTGATGATGTCAATGTCTGTGTGCTAGACTCCTTGATTTGACATCAGCTTTGTTTATGAGGATATTTTGTGCAATAGTGGACTTAAGGACAGTAAACTAGCTACTGTGTTAATGTTGCTTACCGGACCTTTTACATGAGTGTACATACACATGCAGTTACTCACGCATTACGTTAACAAATAGGAGGTGCCTGTATGTACTACAAAGCTCACTGCTGCTACATACAAAACCCCGACGACACAGACCCCGCAGACAGCAATGGCGGTTTTGGACGGGACCTGGTCGGACTTCTACAAAGCGCAACAGGTGATGATGTTTTGTCAGGGCTTCTGATTGGCCCCATGTTGTTAAGGGATGCTCCTAACAGCACTTAACAGGGCGTTTTTCGTTTTCAGGTAGATAATTTTTAAACCGTAAGACGTGTGGACAGAATTAGTTAAAAAAACGAGGTAGAAAAATCTTTTTCAACTAGTTTGAAAAAATACCCGGCTACACGTGGACATGACCTTAAACTGTTACATTAACGATGTCTGTATTGAGTGGTACTTTGGGTTATTGGCTGGATGTCTCGCAATCTTAGTTAAGCAGTTACACTAATACCAAGCATAAAGCATGTAGAGGTAAAGGGGTGCAGGCATGACATAAACGTGGATAGTGAGCATGAGGCTTGGACTGGACGTAGACACTGGACACTTGTCATGAGAGTGCGGCTAGAACTGGACATGACCACTGTCCGTACCATAACAGCTCTATTTAAACAACAACCGAGAGTTAATGTTAGCAAATAACAAAGCACTAGAAAATGTACATACTGCGCTGCATCTCCATTTGTTTCTCTCTTACACCAGTTCAGTAAATAAAGCAGCAGTAATGAGCAGGAAGTCAATAAGCAGTTAAGAGCATGGCTTCTTCATAAGGCTGAACTACACACACCCGTCACAAGACATAGATTTCCTGATGGAAATAAAGAAATAAATGACAAAGAAAAAAAATTTAACACCCCTAAGTGTCTCGTTGCTGCAAATGAACTGATTAGACATGCGTGCTGTATACCACAAACCTAAAGTAGCAAAAAATTATACCAAATAGTGTGCATATTAATCTTAAGCCTTATAACTAAAATGTAATCTTTAACACTATTGAATATATATATATATATATATATATATATATTTATTTATTTATATTTTTTTTTTAATGAAATTCTAAGTTAGTATTTTTAGGTTAATCTTCCTTGATCACGTCGGTCAATTTTCACTTGCAGAATAAATTAAGTTTGAGACACATTAATGGAGAGGGAGAGACAGAGTGCTGCATCTTAATCAGCAGACTGCCAGCATCCTGAGGACATTGTACATGGACATATCGATGATGATCAATCTGCTCTGTTCATGAGCAACTATACAAACTGTTACACATTCGAACCTGTAATTTGAAGCTGCACCACTTTTCGAGCTGCTGTTCCAGAAAATGAATCAACACCTTCTGAGCGATCAGAATTAGGATAATGTGGTAAGAATCCGATTAGCACGTCTCCGTTTTGTGTAACAGGAGACTGCTGAGCATGTTAGTCTTCACCTGCACTTTCCCCATGACTTTTCTGGCTCTCTGGAACACATGCTGTTCTTCATGGAGAGACATGGGGAGTGATTTGAGCCCATCAGTGGATTCATGAATAAATCATGCAGCGACAAAGAGGACGAACGTTCCGATTTCTCTCCAGGTTTCATCTGACCGTAAAGCAGCAATTAAATTTCAATCAACGAAACGGTAACTATTATGCCATTAGTGAGAGTCTGTCTGATTTGAAACAGTACAAATATTCCTTTAAAATATATTTTCGCTAATAAATCTCTGAGACCATATAGAAAATATGGGATTTTTTTTTTTTTTCAAAATTAAAAACTAATTAAAAAATAAACAGAAGTTTTAAGCTTTTTTCAATATTAAAAATAAAGAAAGTGAAGTAGGCAGCACAGTCGCCTTGGGTCTGGGTTCAATTCTTGCCTTGGGTTCATGCAGTTTGCGTGTTCTTCCCGTGTTTGGTGTGTTTCCTCCGTACTCCAGTTTCCTCCGAGTGCAAAGACATGCATGTTAAGCTAATTGGTGTGCTCCCGAATTCCTCCTAGTGTTTGAATGAGTGTGTGAGTGTGTATACTGTAGTATGTGTGTGCCCTGCTATGGACTGGCACCCTGTCCTGGGTGTACCCAACCTTGTGCCCTAGTCTCCTGGTATAGGCTCCCAGGCCCCCGTGACACTGAATACAGGATAAAGCGGTATAGATGATGAGTGAGTGAATAAGTGAGTAATAAAAGTTTTAATATCCTAAATATTAACATTCAGAATTCTGCACTACTCCCACTGCACAATGCATTTGGGTATACCTAATTAAATGTTCGCTAATGCAAATATCCAATCAGATGATCTGCTGAAATTCAAACTAAGCATAAGAATGGGGGGGGAAGGTGACTTTGAACATGATATGGTTAGTGGTGCCAGACTGGCTGGTCTGTGCATTTCGAAACTGCTGATCTAAGTGAGTAAATGATTTTTACACACAACCATCTCTAGGGTTTACAGAGAATGGTCTGAAAAAGAGAAAATATCCAGTGAGCAGCAATTGCCTTGTTGATGCCAGAGGTCAAAGGAGAATGGCCAAACCGGTTTGAGCTGATAGAAAGGCAACAGTAATGCAAAAGAAATCTAGTAACAACAAAGCATCTCTGTCAGCTAAGGACAGGAAATTGAAGCAGTAAGTTTGCATGGACTCAACAAAAATGACAATAGAACAAAAGAAGACAATCGAAGATTGCCTGGTCTGATGAGTCTAGATTTCTGCTTTAACATTTGGAAAGTAGAGTCAAAATTTGGTGTAAACAACATGAAAGCATGGCTCCACCATAACTGGTATCAATGGTTCAGACTGCTGGTGGTGTAACTGTGTTTGGGAATATTTCGGCACACTTTGGGCCCCTAGGTACCGAATGAGTATTGTCTAAATGCCACAGCCTACCTACCTGAGTATTGTTGCCGACCATATTCATTCCTTAATGAGCACAGACTATCACACCATGTCAAAAGCTGAAATCATCACTAATTGGTTTCTTGAACATGACAGTGAGTTCAGTGTACTCACATGGCCTCCACAGTCACCAGGTCTGAACCTAACAGAGCACCGTCGCGATTTGGTGGAACAGGAGATTTGCATCATAATGTTCAGCTGACATCAAAAACTGTAATGCTATCATGTAAATATGGACCAAAATCTGTAAGGAATGTTTCCAGCACTAATCATGCAAAAATCATTCAGCTGTCCAATCCAGTAACAGCAAGGTGTGCTTATGAGAGGGGTATTATTAAATCATCTATGTTAACAGTTTCTATTGCCATCTAACCTCTATAGCCATCTAAATTCATGGGCCCCCTCAACTCGAATGGGCATGATGCTTCTTTTTCTAACTGAGTATCAGATAAAACATGATGCCACTACAGAAAATCTTTCAATTAAAAATATAATTTATGGTATTATTATACTTTTATTGACAAATTGAGATTTTTATAATGGAAGAACTGATTAGAATAAAATTATTTTTATATAATATATTCACTCAACAATGAATCTATCTTCAGAACAAAGCAGATGCACCGTTACATCCACATTATTGAGCGTGTCATAGCCGAGATTGTTGTACCTACAGTATATCACGCGTATCATGTCATGTATTTGTATTTACTTTTAGACTTAGCCAGTTTGTAAGTTACTCGACTGAACTTTCCCAACTATCTTTCATCATTTTCAGATAAACAGAGCGGAATGAAATGAAGCTCATGAATATCCTCTCTCGACTTCCGTATTACATTGTGTCATGTATATATATATCTTATAAAAGGAAGCCACGAATGAGATAATCATTATCTCATTACATTTAGCATTCGAAAGTCTGTCCATTTTAATAAAATTACTCTTGGCTTCAGGTCAATTACCTTCTCAATCATGAAGAGGACCTTCTGCTCAATTAGCCAAATTAAAGTTAATCAAAATGTACTCCGAAGAGTGCGACCGTAGTTTCTGCTGATTAGCATCTGATAGCCTCTAATGCTATTAAATAAAGGCACTAAAAATGATATAAAATTATTCAGAAAATGTCCAACTCTGAAAAAAAAATTTTTTAATAATTTTTGTTTTATTAGCAAGGATCAGACACATTAAAAACCCCTTACAAATTTCTAACATAATTTAATAAAAAAAAAAAAAAATACAATAAAACAAATCATTACGAAAATTAAACACATGATCAAATTAAATCTTACTAACACCAAACATTATCATTAAACAAAAATAAGTAAACACTACCAATAATAATTAATTTAATAACATAAGAAAAAATAAGAACCTGTTAAAAACTCATTAGAAATAAACTGAATTTGCAGGTGTTATGTAGTAATGTATCTTAAGTCCCAATATGAATGGGTTGACAGGATACATAGTGATTTACCTGCTGGGGAAAGGACTTGAACTCACCATGGCGAGCGGCACGATTCCACCAAGCCCGTGAGGTGCGAGTCGGATGAGGGTCGGGATCTCCTCAGAGAAAGTGCGGCTCATGGGATATTCCACCTGCCACGTGACTGAACGAGTGCCCAGAGGGTCCCCCAGACCGTTCACCTCCAAATCCACCTGCAGAACCTTCTGAATCCCCGCCTCCATCCTGCCACACAGCCCAACAGGAAGTAGGCTAAGTTAAGAGTTTTCACTTTAAAACATTAGGCGGAGGAAAGAAAAAAAAGATAATTTCAATAAATATTTGGTAGGAAAACTGCTCCTGCTGATGTACAATAGCTAAGACGCAACGGAAGAATATAGCCTCAGGTTTAGCATGTTGCACAAAGTGATGTAAGCTGGCGCATTATGCTAAACTGGTAGCCATGAGCTTCCTGTATTTCAGCGCTGCAGGGCAAAACTCTTCTCTTCTGTTGGCAACCAATAAATGTAAATAAAAGCAGAAATCTAGTTGTGGCTCCAAAAATACAAAACAAAGTAACCAATTTCATTTTTATTTTATTCCTTTATTTGCAGATGAAGTGATTTTTTTCTGAAAATTATTACACAAAAAGTATGTGTAAACAATAATAAGCCTGTTCAAACAAGGGGAAAATACACCCGGTTTTTCTTTTCATTTTTAAGCAATCTGATTTTAGCAACTTCATTAGTCTCTGTCTGTCTCTGTGTGTGTGTGTGTGTGTGTGTGTGTGTGTTCATTCTGTTTAGGTCAAGAGCAATATTCACAGCCATTATTCCAACTGCAAAAAAAAAAAACCCAGACTGAAGTAGCAACAGCGGGAAAAAAGCAATTTACTTTTGTTCTAGCACCTTCATGCTTTTTTTGGAAAAAGATTTCCAAAGCCATGCATAGCATTTTCTGCACTGATTGCAATGCAAACAAAGCAGCAAAGACAATGTATAAAAGCAAACTCATTCCAATAGACGAGGTTGAGGTTCGATCAGCCTGGGTGCTTTTATTTTATTTTATTTTTTTTATTCATTTTACATAGCTCAGTTAAACCAAAACCACATCCACAGCAGTCAGAAATAACAAAGGGCAAATGCAGAATATTGAAATGTAATTCACACCTGCTAACACAAACAAAGTGTTATTTTTATGCATCGCTGAAGTTTAATCAGACCTTTACAGTCTTGCTTGTAGCATCATTCTCTTTCTCTTTCTCTCTCACACACACACACACACACACACACACAACCTTGGCAAAAGGAAGTAACAGATGAGAGTCTACAAACAACATTTGGCCTGAAAATTCGGTTAGAAAAAAATAGACCTAGGGTCAGTTCATTTTCACATGATTACTATTAAAATAATAAATGTAGTTTTAAAAAAATATATATTTTATCTTTGGTAAAACATCCGCTGTAAGGTTGTGAATTTGACTTTACAGTCTAAGAAAGAAGCAATAATTTTAATGAGCAGCATGATGCTTATTCTAAAGTTACACTAGCAATATCCAATTTGAGTATCTACAGTATACACATGGGATGAATAATAAATATCAAGGCTCATCTATGCCCATTGGGACCAAAGTCTGGCCCATCTGCTCCGATCCCACAGAAATGTAGCAAAATCACTTTAAAAAGTCAACACCAACCATCATCGAAAGGCACCAACAATGCATCACAGTCTACATTTCGCTTAACGTCTGAACCTTTCAACAGATGATGTCATTGCTTACCTCCTTCACACATAACTCAGTCACCTGGACACTAAGATGGGGAAATTATGGTACAAAGCTGTTTGCCGACTACAGTTTAGCGTTTAATACTATAATTCCCTTCATACTCACCACCAAGCTGGAGCACCTGGGACTCACTAACTCATTGTTGTCCAACTAACTGGTAGATCACAGGCAGTATGGATGACCAGACATGTCTCAGCCTCCCTCACCCTCAGCACTGGATTCCCCCAGGGTTGTGTTCCGATCCCTCTGCTCTACTCATTGTACACATATGACCGGGTGGCCACTACCAACTCCACCACCATTATCAAGTTTGCTGACAATCCTGTTGTGGCAGGCCTGATCTTTGACAACAATAAGACGTCTACCTGGAGGAGGTTGGAAATCTGGAAAACTGGTGCCAGAGGAACAACCTCCTCCTTAACGTCAGCAAGATAAAGGAGTTGATAGTGGACTTTCAGTACAAAGCAGGAGAGGGACTACCAGACCCCCATCATCAACGAGAGCCCAGTGAAGAGTGGACAACTTCACATCATGCAGGACCTGTCATGGCCCCATCACATCAACACCGTAGTGAAAAAGGCCAAGAAGATCATGAAGGACCCCAGTCACTCCAACAATGGACTGTTCTCTCTGTTGCGGTCAGGAAAGCACTTCCGCTCCCTGAAGGCCAACACAGAGAGACTGAGGAGGAGCTTCTTCCCACAGACTATACAGACTCTCAACCAGAACACCACATAGAACTAAACAATCTGATCTGCTTTCTTTTATTCTCTCACGTCGCACACCTCTGGGACTTTGCACATTGTTCTGCTTGTGACTGGACATTTTTCGCACAAATGAGGACTAACTGCTTTCAGTTGTAACCTATCCTGCATAACCTATACACTTAACATCTGGTACACTTTTATTTCAATTCTATTTCAAATCTATTTTATTACTTGCACATATTGTAAATTTTGCAGCTAAAAGTTTCTATATTTGTATAATTGTCTCTTATTTCATTTCTTTATTTGAGTACTCTATTTTCTTTTTTTAATTTTAGGTCACAGGTGGTTATATAAGCATTTCACTGCATATCATACTGTGTATGGCTGAGTATATGACAAATAACATTTTTATTTGTATCACAGCCCACTGTGCACGGGGCCCAGCAGGCGAAGAGCCCAAACTCCCCAAACCCCAACCCGAATTAGCACCTATGTGCCAAACAAACAAGATCCATCCATACATGTAAAGGTCCCCTGCAACCGACATTGGGCAAAGGATCCACTGCCAAACATCGTGGTGCCAAATCACAGCATGCCCTGAGAGGCCCTGCAGACTCCATGCCCATGAGGTCAGAGCTGTTTTTAGTGTCACAGCGGGAACCTAAACCCTGGGTTTTAATAAGGTTCATCAGTGCATACTGTAGACACACTTTATGTGAAACATCCATGAAATGAGTCCCTGTTAATACTTACTGTACAGTATGTTATAGGAGCTATAAACAGACTTTGACTCATTTCTTAAAAGTAATAAGACAAAAATGTAGCTTGTCAAGTTAATAAGAAACTGTCCCATGTCAGATATCTTAACCAGAGGTTTTTAAATGCATTTATATTCACTTTCTACTATATAAGGTCCTGTGAATTAGCTGTTTTGCAGAAAATGTTACAACTTGACATGACTCGACTATGACATAATTACCATGACGTGACATATCCATGATGCAAATTATAATGCACTGGGAATTATAGGGTAATCATTCTAAAACTAGAGAAGGATTTCTGCAAGAAAATGTGAACTGTGGTCAAACTATAACATTAGGCAATTAGGTTCACCTCTCTAACATATGACACAGACATATGCCATGACACGACTGGTTTAATTCAAGTCTCTTAATAGCTTACTTTTAGTAACAATGTTCTCCTGATCTGGGTCATTAAGAATGTGGAGACTTGCCTGTTTGGATGGGATACTAGTCTAGCCAGGACACACATTCACAACTAGCGGCACTTTATACAGTATAAGCACATACTTATATACCATATGACACAGAGATTGCAATGCATTGTGGGACTTTAGGACATAGAAGCTGCAGTAGAGACCAAGTATTGTAGTAACAGTACTGGAGGTAGATGTTGAAATGATGATTATATACAGTAAAGCTTGCTCAATTATCAATAATGTTGTTATCATGACCAGTGTGGAAAATGTACCGCAATGGAGCTCGAAAGCAAAACAGTGTGAAGCAGGCCTTGTACCTTTAAGGTTGAGGGTTCGAGTCCTGTCTCAGGTCTGCGTGCATGGAATTTGTGTGTTCTCCTCATGCTTGGTGGGTTTTCTCTGGGTACTCCAGTTTCTTCCTATAGTCCTAAGACATGCAAAGGATGCTAATTGACCATTCCAAATTGCCTGTACTGTGGAAGTGTGTGTGCTCGTGCCCTGCAATGGACTTGCACCACATCCAGGGAGTACACACGTCCAGACCTCACATGACCCTGTACAGGATAAATGGTATGGCAAGTGAGTGAGTAATAGTGATTCGTCCAGTGCTGGAGTAAATATGTGTGAAGTTCCCTGTACTACAGTAACGCATGCACAAATATAAAGGTTAAAAGAATGAAAGTACAACATTCAAGCACTAAAACTGGAGATTAAACAAGGTAGTAATGAAGTACTGTAAACAATTACAATACAAAAAACTAAAATAAAAAATTATAAAGTAAAAAACTCAAGTCAAAACTTCAGAGTATCCGATGAAGAAGCCAACGAAATCCCACATAAACACAGGGAGCTCTTGCACAGAAACTTCACCAAAAAAGTAACCTGAGCTCAAAATTGAAGAGCTGACCCTTCATTCTACAGTGATTTCCTAATCATGTCAATTGAATTAAATTAACCATGACTGGATAAAGTTGCTTTGGCAAATTACGATTTTTCATGTTACTTTTATTTTTTAATCAAAGCTTGAGGAATTGCAGTTTACACACAACAAGCTGGATAAGACTAAAAACCAAGGAAAATAACTCCAGGCCTTGTCTGAAAAGGTTTCCTCTGTGCATTAACGCAATGCCAGGCATCAGATTAGTGACATAAAGCTTTTGAAAAGTGCAAGAGAAAGCAGTGATGGAAAACTGCAGCACGCTGAAAAATTATGTTTTTTTTTTTTGTTTTTTTTTGTTCAAGAGAGCGCCAGTGAAATGATTCGGCTCTTGAGTCAAAGCTGCTACTCAAGCCTTTATCTCCCGAATGAATATGTCTGTGTGACTCTGAAATGTGTGGAAAAGGAAAAAGAAAAAAAAACTAAAAGAGCTTTATTCACTGAGTGCACTGCCAGCCTGAAACATATAAAACTCAGATGATAAAGAAACTCGGCAACGAGAAAGTTAGGGAGGGGCATTAATATTTAAAGCAAAGCTCCAATATTTTAACAAACACAGCTCACTGAGGAATAGGAAACACAGACGCTGTGCTATTTCCACATTTTTTATCCCATCGCTCACTCAGGAATGGGGTGACGAAGAAGGAGGGAAAAAAAAGAAAAGGGAAAGGGAAAGCAACAAAAGACTTCAGGCCTCTGGGGTGGATATTCCGATTTTGCACTGCTTTAGCTGTGACAACAATGACGCATGAAAAGAATGAAATCAATCTGACGAAAAAAGCGCTGCAGGTCGGGAACGCTGCACTCACGGAGATCAAACACGGAGCAGCGCAAAGACGACTAACAACCGCTGAGTCTCAGCTAAAACACTGCGCTGTGCAGGGACTTCATATTACTGTCAGAGGAGGAGTCTTCTCATCTCTCTCCCTCTCTCTGCGTCTGTCTAGCCCCTTTCTCACAGACAGTCTAAGGCAGGAATATTGCACCGACGTTGTGTCTCAGTGGTCTGTGTGAAAGGCGCGGAGGTGGAATCGGGGGTCATTATTACTGTGGTGCCTTTAATCCAGGAGCAGAGGCAGTGAAAGGGCAAGATGAGAACTGTGTAAAAAAAAAAGAAAAAAAAAAGACGACCCCATTGCAGAAAGGGGGATGTAACCTGTCCATGTAAAACCAGCCCACATACTGTACGTAATAATCCACAAACATAATACAAATCTGCAGCTTTTAATGTAATAATCCCACAAACCTAATATAATTCCCGCATCACGTTTATGGAAAACGTAGTATGTTTGTGGGAGTATTACATTAAAAGTTGTAAATTATTATTCTTATTATATTTGTGTTGTTTTAGTACAGGGGCACTCGTTACTTATACTATTATTGTAGTTTAGACGCAGAAAAAATATGCGGGTTATACCCTTCTTATAGAAGAACTAGGCTGTGGAGCAGCTCCATTTCTCCTCCCGCTGGGAATGGCTTGGACTTGGCGATTGTATCACCCTGAATTTTGCTTGCACCCCCATGAAACATTTCAAAACGATATGCCAGGTCTCCTGAGTGCAATGGAATGGCTGCAGTGTGTCCCCTCGACTCACACACACACTCCCTGATATCATAGGCGCTATACAGAATCATATATTTGTTACTGTATGGAATAGAAGTGAGCTGTTTCTTTTTACAGGACAAGTTGTGTGTTGCTTTGCCCTTGCTTCACAATCTCTCCAGGAAATTCATTACATAAACAGTTGACGGCTAACCCACTGATATCACATACAGAGTAGGTTAGACAACTGACATCATAGATAAAGCATCACCGTACACATATCTTATATAAAGTAGAGCAGACGGACTGATATCTTGGATAAAGTAGACCAGACCATGAATGTTATATACAGTAACTCAGACCACTGGTATCTTATATAGAGTAGATCAGAACACAGATATACTTTATAAAGTAGATCAGGCGACTGATAATATTGAGTAGATCAGACCACCAATTTCTTTACAGAATAAATCAGACCAAAGTTATCTCTTATAAAGTAGATCAGACCACCAATATATTTACGGAGTAGATCAGACCAGTGATATCTCCTATAAAGTAGATCAGACCACAAATATCTTTATGAAGTAGATTAGACCAACGGTATCTCATATGGAGTAGATCAGACCGTGTATATCCTATATAGAGTAGATCAGACTACAAATATATTATATAGAGCAGATCAGACCAGTGATATATCATATAGAGTGGATCAGAGCACAGCTTTCTTTAATAGATTAGATCAGACTACCGACATATTTTATAGATTAGATCAGACCACAGATATATTTTATACAGATAGATCAGACCACTGATAACGTATATATAGAGTAGAATAGACCAAGGATTTCTTTACAGATCAGACCACAGATATCTCTTATAAAATAGATCAGACCACCAATATGTTTACGGAGTAGATCAGACCAGTGATATTTCATATAGTGTAGATCAGACCACATATATCTTTTATAGATATCAGACCACTGATATCTTATATAGAGTAGATCAGACTGTTAATATCTTATATAGTGTAGATCAGACCACAGATTTCTTTTAGAGAGTAGATCAGACATGAATATACAGTATTATATAGCGTAGATCGGGCCACTGATATCTTTATAGAGTAGATCAGACCACTGATATCTCATATAAATATCTATCTCATATAGATTAGACATGAATATATATACATAGATATATAGATAGATATTCTATATAATAAATAATATTCTATATAATGTAGTTTAGATCACATTTATCTTATATACAGTAGATCAAACCACAAAAATCTTAGAGTAGACCAGCTAACCACCTGATATCTTATGTAGAGTAGATTATAGGACTGATATATTATATTAGATCAAACCACTGAGAACTAATATTAGACCAAGTATTTACTCCCAAGTTGAGTGTGCAGATGAGTGTGTAGGTGAGTTTTTAGGTGTGTGTACCCATTCATGGCTAAGAGTTTGTCTTGGACGTGTGGCTGGGCATATACAGTACCTGGGCATGTGGCTGAATGTGTAGATGAGCATGTGGGTGTGTATATTTGAGCATGTGGGTGCAAATGTGTATGTGTGCGTGATTGAGATTATGGGTAGACATTTAGATGAGCGTACGTGTGCGGGTGAGTGAGCATGTGGGTGAGTGTATGTGCATGGTAATGTGTGTAACCAAGTGGTTGATTGTGTGGGTGTGTGTGTTTGCACAGGGCTGGATGGGAAAGTGAGTGACTGTGTAGGTGAGTGTGTGGATAAGAGTGTGCATGGGTGTGTGTCGGAGCCTGTGCATAGGTCTGTGTGTGTGTGTGTGTGTGTGTGTGTGTGTGTGTGTGTGTGTGTGTGTGTGTGTGTGTGTGTGTGTGTG
>JAQQZT010000011.1:12188265-12204418 GCA_030068275.1 Clarias platycephalus | reverse complement strand
AAGAATTCTGTAACAAGAGGGACTAAATTTGGCGGCAATGACATCCTCATCAATGCTGTTTGCTGTTGAAAACAGAATAAGTTTTTAGAGCAGGTATCTTACTTGTACCCTATATAACCAAAGGTACGTGGACATCACATTTGTGTCTTTTTTTTTACTTAATATTATACTTTTGTCATCCTTTGCTGTTATAATAACTTCCTCTCCCGGGAAGGCTTTTCATTAGACAGTGTTCATTCAGCCACAAGAGCTTTAATGAGGTCAGGTACTGATGTTGGGGTGAGGAGGTCTGAGATGCAGACAGCAATTCGGTTCAGCACAAAAGCATTCACAGTTGAGATCATTTGGGCGCTTGGACGCTAACCTTGGCAAACCATGCATTTATGCAGCTAAATTGGAACACTACAGCACACAAAGAGATTTACACTAACACAATTGTGTGCTTTCAACTTTCTGTCCACAAGTGGGAAAGATCCACATACGGTATGGGCGTGAGAAAAAAGGGCAAGCGTAAGGATTTAAGAGACTTTGACCAGGGGAAAATTGTAAGGGCTAGATGACTGGGTCAGAGCATGAGGTTGTGTTGGGTGTTCCCAGTTTGAAGTACAGTAGTTACAGTAGTAACTAACAAATGTGGTCCAAGGAAGGACAGCTCATGGGCACCCTGGTTTCTACATAGCAGAAATTGCTGAAAAAGTGGTGCTGGCCCTGATAGAAAGCTGTCATCACAGTTTGACGCGCCGTAGTTTGATTAATATGGGGCTGAGTAGCTGCAGACTGGTCATGGTGAGCATCATTAGTAGACCACGGAGCAATGGATGAAGACGACCTGGTCTAATGTAAATTTCGTTCACAACAAGTGGACTTACATGCCGAGCGCATGGCACCAAGATTCCCCAGCCGAAAGCAGGTGAAAGCAGGCCAATGGAGGCATTGTGATGCTCTTCTGGGAAATCTTGGGTTCTCTGATTCATATGGATGTTACTTTGACACTACTCTACATAGACCAAGTACACCACTTCGTGGCAACAATGTTCCCTAATGGCGGTGGCCTCTTTCAGCAGGTTAATGCACTATGCTACACTGTAACTGTTGGTTTGTGAAGCATGACAGAGTTCAAGGCCTCCAAGTTCCCCAGATCTCAATTCAATCAAGCATCTGTGGGATATGCTGGGAAAACAAGTCTGATCCATGGAGACTCCACCTCATACTGTAACTTAAAGGACGTAGGTCCCAGATACTACAGGACACCTTTGGAGATGGCATTTGTTCTTTAATTTTTAGTACTGTATGAGCGAAGAAAAACAAACGCAATTATAATTGTTAAATCTGTAAATTTCCTTTTTAGTAGGATCTAAAAAAATTTTTTAAAAAGAAAGAAACATGCATTTTTAAAAATTATAGGGTTAAAAGTTTCGTGGGTTTTTAAATGCCCCAGAAATTAAATTGAAGTCTTAAGTCTCCATGAGCTATAGTTAAGCGAACAGTAGCGCTTTAATCACATTTCGAACTGTGCATTTAAAACCACAAGCCTTTTGTGTTCTTTTTTCCCCATGCCGCCTTTGCTACATGGTTAAGTGCCCTGTTCATGCTCGCGTAAAAGCATGTGGGCTTTAGTCCAAAATATCAATATATGACAGAGATCATTTAATGTGCTCTGAAAGGTTTGCCGCTCCTGTGGTGAGCCGAGAGAAGGCTTTAAAAATGATAGGTATAAAGAGGCTAAAAGAAATAAAGAAATAAAATATTCCAATTCTGACCTCTTTTAGAGGAATGCCGCAGCGAGAGAAAGAGAGAAGGTGAAGATCAATGAATTTAGAGAGAAAGTGCAAAATCAGCTTCTGTAAAAAGCTGAACTTTACACCCACATCAAGCATCAGAGCCTGATGGAGCTAAAATATACAGACCTCCATCTATAGCGCTGCCAAAATAAAAGAAAGAAAATGAAGAGTATAAACCTTAGTGTTGGTCCAAAAAGCATCAGACCAAAGAGCATGACTAAAAGGATATGCCAAAGAAGAGAAATTAAACACCAAGGTTTCACTTTAAAAAGGTAAAGGCGCTCTGAAAACATAAACCGCATTCAGCTGGCTATATCCTTATACTTTTAAAAGGTATAGTCTCTAAGGAAACAAAAGATGAAGCTTTCTTAACGGAGTCATCGCAGATGTCTGGTTAGATAGATGTTCATGGTTTACATAATGTGATGTTCATTCTTTTCACAACTTTATTGTTCCATAGTCTGGATGATATACAATGCCACCGTCTTAATCTGAATCTGGTTAGAGTGTATCCATAAGGTCTTTAAATTTTATCTCATAGGTGGCTGTGGCCTAAAATTGAATTTTTATTGCATAATTAGCTTTTACTAAAGAAGCACATTGGTCTTTTTTTTATTCTAGACATGCAGGCATCATTAGTTACTGTATGCTGTGGTATTTCATGATACTGTACTGTATGTCCTACTATGTATGTAATGGGAATAAATACAAAGGTCACCACTGGACTCCACCGTCCCTAGTTGGACTACAGACTTTCCTAGATGGATTTCATGCATATTTAGTTGGTTGCATTTCACAAAATAACTAGTAGCCATTGTTGATGTCCATGTACCGCTCATGTTGATGGTTGTGTTAAAGTTTGTGTTAACGTTCATGTTAATGTAATGTTAACGTTCATTGTAAAATTGTGGCTGCTGGTGACACACACATGAGAACCACAGCACTAAAAAAGAAAAAAAAAATCTGCCATCTGCAATCATGGGAACAGTCACACCTTGACAATGCCACTACAGTGCAGACCTGAAGGCAGACAGCTGCAGGAAAGAGAAATGAAAGTAAAAGCAACACCACAGCAGCCCATTTTTTGATGCGTGGCATTCACCGGAGTACAATCCAGAAGGGTGAACCCAATCAGAGCTTTTAGGAGTGGACTTGGCGAGATGTGTGGATAAGGGAGCTAATTTAATTAATGAGGCTGATGCCTCACTTTTCATTATCGCCCTTGTTAAACGTACTGGGCCGTGACAACACGGCAAATGGGAAATGAGATTAACGCCGTCGGAGTCATAGTCCTCGGCAGACTAAGTTAATCTCTAACGAAGCGTTTAGTTTCTGTCTGTCTTATTGAAAACAAAGACACATGCACACACACACACACACACACACACATATACGCACACTTTCTTTCTCCTGCCATCACGTGACTTGTCTCTCTATGTGTTAAAATAATGAGCAGGTGATTAGCTGCGGATCCTGTCAGATTGGGGGTGAGTGTAATATCCAGCCCTGGAGCTGGGCTTCAGGACCTCTGCGAGACAATGATAGCAGGACACACTATGTTCTAGCCAAACATCCCACACACACACACAACACACAGAGATTTTATTCTGAAGATCAGCATTAGGAGAGACAGTGGACACAGATAAATAGAGTTACTATACACTTTATGTCTAGATGAAAAACTTATCCAAACATCTGGCTAAACACTGGCTATGATTGAAAGCTGAGCTAAAAAATTTTTATGAAAATATTACATTTTACTCATTTGATCCGGAAGATGGCGATTCAGTGCACATGTACAAATATCTACAAGACCATGAGCAAAATACTTTGTTTTACCTTTTTTGCCCAGGGCTTGAACAAGCCACCCTTACAGTATATAAAACGATATCCTCCCCATGCTTGTTGCTTATCTCTGCAGATTGCAAAGTCTGAGTGGTATTTCAGCAGGAGCATTAACACACACAAACACACACACTTTGGGGGCGCTCTGTGACCTGTGTTAACTTGTTAAAGAAATAGTAGAAAATGAGACCTTAAAATAAAGTCTCCATAAGGACTACCAAGAGGAAAAAAAAGAAAAAAGAATAGGAATTTATGAGCTCCACTCGTCTGCAAAACTGGTCATGCTCTCTGGGTGGGAGGAGTGGTCATGCTCTCTGTACTCTGTAAATCACAGCCACAGCAGCGTGCATTTTGTGAGGTCATACAGGATATATAGAAAGGGGCACATGCAGCTTTCCTTCAAGTGTGTTTGTCTACTTTGTGACGCAGTTCGAAAGCGATGTGTTTGGAGGAAGCATGTGTTCACCTTCTTAGGTATCACGTTAAGCATAGAAGTTATATCCGATTGTTCTTGCACCAGTATCCATTTCTCTTTCTTTCAACAAAAATAACATTGATCTTGACACTGTGAACTTTTCTACATGGAGATTTTTGTTTAATATGCATCCAGCGTAAGAGCTTTGTAATAGTCAGGGACAAAGCTGGTGAAAAAACAACTGCTCATAGTGTTTATGACACCCACTATAATGTCTAATTAAATTGTATATGATGGATTTTTATATATATATATATATATTGATTGTTCCACAGCAATAAATGTCTATATAAACATAAAAAGTATGACGTTTCATTTAAATAATAAAAGAAATGTTGAAGCTGTTGAAGAAAAGGTTTATACATTTAGAGACATGCTGTCGTAGGTAAAGGTATCAGAATTACTCAAGTACTTCAAATATACTCAATATGTACTCCAATACAAGCAGAAGTACCACTTCAAAATTTTACTCAAGGTGAAATTCCAAGTACATGCTCTAAAAAAGCACTTTAAGTACAAAAGTACAAGTACTTGACAAATAAACAGACTTTTCTGAATATCTGTCCAACTGAGTCACTGATAAACTGCATTTTCCTCTCACTCACTCACTCACTCACTCATACATCGTCTATACCGCTTTATCCTTTACAGGGCCGCGGGGGGCCAGGAATCTATCCCAGGATACTTAGGACACAAGGCAGAGTATACCCTGGACAGGGTGCCAATCCATCGCAGGGCACACACACGCTCATTCACACACTACAGGTAATTTGAGAACCAATTAACCTTATCTGTATGTCTTCGGACTGTGGGAGGAAACCGGAGTACCCGGAGGAAACGCACCAAGCACGGAGAGAACATGCAAACTCCAAGCACACAGGCCTCGAGGCGGGAATCAAACTTGAACCCGTTGTTGGAGTCAAGGACCCAAGGCGACAGTGCTAACCACTAAGCCACCATACTGCTAAACAGCATTTTTTATTTAATTGAATTTATTTATTATTTTAAGTACAACTGAAGAAGATGCTGTTGATAAGATGAAAGTGCAAGTTCTGTGGAGATTGATAGTGACAATATTTGGAATTAATTGAACAAATAGCAGGTACTGTAGCATCGATAGTCTCTTTCTTTACTTCGCTAGCTTTGCTAGCTGGTTACTACAATTTCAAGCATGCAAACAGAATGCAATAAGGTTAAAGGACGTGGCAAAACATAGGAAAGGCTTTTTATTAAAAGAAATTTAAAAATTAAAACAAAAAGACATTGTTGTTCATGTGAAACACAAACCAAATGCAGAGGAGTTCCCAACTCTTTTGCTCCATACTGTACAGTATGTTAGCTAGTTACAGCTACATCACTTCCAATCCGGAAAAGAAGCCAGAAGAATCCGCAGCCTAGTGACCGAATACTTTGCCCAGGAAACTATCAAACACTTTGGTGTGCTACACAATCTGCACTATCATGACATTTCTGTCATTTCTGTAAATTTGAACTGGTGGAATTGTTTGGTTTCCGTCCTTTCCATCTGGGGCGGAGCTCAGTCTTGATATGATGTGAGTGACAGCGTAAATGCTTTTGTGCTTTTCAGCAATCAATGCATTTTCGTGTGATCCGCAAGCAGGTAACAGGTTTTTCATTGCACAGTAAAGTAAAATACAGAGACTAAAGCACAAGAGTAAAGTAATGGAGAACTTCGCTACTTGCCGCCTCTGGGTGTGGGAAAATAATCAGCTTCCATGTGGTGAAAGTAACTCCGCTTCATCACACACCATCACTCAGTACTGTACTAGAACAAGAGCGAACCGTGTTTATTACTTACTTAATAAGAGTGAGCGGGTTAATGAGTGACAGTGTGAGCGAGTCTGCATCCAGGCTGTCACCAGAGAAAGGACAAAGTGTCACATGACTTTTTGAGCGCATCTGTGTTTACCATCTGACTAACTCACCCTGGGTCGCCTAGGGAGCCGGGCTAATGGAGCACATTAATGAGACTGATGGAGCGTCTCGCTGCTCCGTCTAATCAATGCACACAAAAGTGCAGAGTTTTCCTGAGAAAAAAGTGGAGCTTGAGAGTGGCTGCGCAAACGGCCAGCAGATTGGAAGTCTTTAGTGATGAGCTTCACTGAATAAAAATGATTCATCACTCTACAGTGAAAAGCTCCGAGGGCTGAGCAAGGACACTGAAATGAAATGAGCCGCAGTCTTTGCTCTGAAGCACCGAACCAGCGAAACCAATTCAAAGAAATCGTAAATAAAGTTAAATAAAGTGCCATTTAAAACTACCTGTTTACACACATCTCAGTCAAAAAGAAATAAAAAAATTAAACTTTCACGACTGACTTCATCCAGGTTTTTAAAATGTATTTCATTTTTTCTTTTTTCAAGGTGACGAACCATTTTAAAGCTAGAGGGTGGAACGTTTGTGTTGTGTCGTGTCGTGTCGTGTCCTCCTCCTAAAGGCTGTAATAGTAAACTGTCAGAAGGGGAGGGCTGAGGCATGATAGAATGTTATTAGACCCAAATTTAAAGAAAGGCAGAAAACCGAAGACTAAAGCTGTGAGCCGAGAACTGGGTTAATATCACTGTAATCTGCCTTCGTCCTCATCAGAAACAAAGCGTGATCATGAACATACTGCAAAATAATACAATTCTGAGGTTGTATTATAAATGACCAATCACTAGCCAAATATCAGTACAATTATAAGTCTCTTCAAATTTTCTTGGCTGGATCTATATGATCTATATGATCTATATGATCTATATGATTATGACCATTATTTTGTCTTTCTTCAAGAAGATTGAAACAACTGCTGTAAGTAATTTAAGTTTTCACACTTATATTTCCTAGGTTTCATCATATTATGTTGTCAAGCTCATGTCCACCCTGTCATAGTGAAATATCAATAAATATAAAAAAACATTTCAGAAATGTAAAATATACACTGTATGACCAAAAGTACAGTATTCGCTCATCTGTCATCCCATCATATAAATTTGAGTACCATCTAATTCTTATAATCTGATGTTGGTCCACCCATCCCATGGAGTTCCCTACACACTGATCTTGAGCTAATCTAAAACCCACATGAAGTTTGGAGGTCTGTAAAGTTAGCGACCTCGGTGCACTATGTGACCCCACTCTGTGATTTTAGCCACTTTGTGGCTGAGTTGCTGTCATTCCCAATCGCTTCCTCTTGATTATGATACCACTAACAGTTGGACTGTGGAATATTTACTGTAGTATACCACAATACCACTGAGATCCTGAGAGCGACCCATTCTTTCACAAATATTTGTAAACATATTTGTGATTTTATATACCTGTAACCATGGAAGTGATTGGAACACCTGAATTCTATGATTTCAATGGTTCCAATCAGGGAATCACTTTGCTAACTTATGGTCCACCATGTCATCAATGCCTCCATGACAGGATGGACATGTGTTTAAATAATGACTGTGATTAGCACAAGACAGTGAGCAAAGAATCAAAACTGAACACAAATGTCAAAATCAAAGTCCCCCATATACGGTAAAAGGCCATTAAAAGGGCACCAACTGGCCTAAGACGGACATGACGTAAACCGAATGCCTATATGGTACAGACGCCACTGGTAAACTCACGTACAATAGCATTTGAGACATATGTGTCTCAAACCATTATCAAGTATTACAGAAGTGTTCATAGGAATAAACTTGATTTCCTTAATGAACATCCTAATTTTAGTCTTTTAGACTTTTTAGAAGGATAATCTTCTCAAAATTTTGACTTTAATCATTTACTGCAGTAAAGTTGGTGTAATTGAGATATTTATTACAGGTTTCCATTTCATTTATATCAAGAACAAAACAGGACTAGTGATGAAATGTCTCATGAATGAAGGGGTAAAACTGATTGACATTTACAGGAGACTTGAAGCGCAGTGTGGTGATGAGACTTTTAGCCACAGAAAAAAAATGGTACAAATGTTTTAAAGAAGGTTGTACATCCGTGAATGACAATCCTGGGTGAAGTGGCTCTGAGCTTACCGCAGTTGTTCTCATGAATATGCAGCGAGCGGAACACCTGATCCTTCAAAATCGACAAATAACATCTGTCTGTGAGAAATCTACACATAACCATCCACCAACACACCACTTGCACATTATAGGAACTCGGCTGGAAGTGATTGCCACGTCCCCCACACAGTCCAGCCCACGCTTTAAGCCATTTCCACATGTTTGGGCCATTAAAGGAGTTCCTGGGAGGCCAGCGTTTCAGAAAGTTTTCAGTATGCCAGAGCCATAATCTGCCTGAGCCATTAAAATGTTTTTTTTTTTTTTAGTTATCCTCTTCCAGGAGTCTCTTTAGGACATGTAGTTGTAACAGTCATCATGAACAATTACCACCACACTCCTCTACATGTGTATTAGGGATGTAACTAAACATAAATATATTCATGCGAATGAACAGATATTGTGTTCTAAACAGATACAAATTCAGAGATGCAACAGTAATTTTTGTGCTTGTCAGAAATCTTCATGATGCATTTAGTTGAGCTCACAATATAGACAAAGAACGTGACTGTTTTGGTCTGTGTAATTAATTTACAGTAATCATTCATCCATTTTCTGCATAGTCAGTATGGAGGGAAATGCTTACAAGTACCATACTTACTCAGGCTGTGTGGTATATTGATATATTTAAAAAAGAGTTATAGGATGAGACAATACAATTTATATTAATAGTTTGCTGTTGCTTCACATCACCCATTCCATCTATGAAGTCTTGAAGACCAGACCAGTGTTCGCATCTCTCTTCTCTCACACTCCTAACACAGTCACACACACACACACACACACACACACACACACACACACACACACACACACACACACACACACAGTCCCTCTGGCCTGCACATAAATCTGGGGTTTACGATTTGTTCTGCCTTGAAATATGGCACTGTGCTAGGACAAACCAACTGCATTACGACTAAAAGTCAAGAAGTCTTCATGACAACATAATATGTAAAATATTCTTCTGTACACCATGGTGTTATCAGCAGAAATGAGCACAAAGCTGTCACCGCCCAAATAGTCTCCTGCCCTGAAAAAAAAAGCACATTTCAAGCTTTAATCACACTGCAGAGCACTGGAGTAGTCATAGAGAGAAAAACCATACATATACAGTACAGTACAGTAGAGCCCTAACTCCATCAAGAACCTAAATTGCTACAATTCATTCTCACAATGTGGTGAACTTGTACGCATGAGATGCTGAGACCTACTTAATATATTTACAGTAGTGGCCAAAAGTCACCCAAAAAAATTCATGCTGGTCCACGTACATGGCCCAACAAGCAAAAAGCCCAAGGTCACCAACCTGGCCTCAAAATTTCCCAGATCCCAATGCAATCAAGCATCCATAAAATGCGCTGGACAAATGAGTCTAAACCATGGAGGCTCCACCACGGCAACTCACAGAACCTACAGGATCCCCCCCCATCCCACCATCCTCCCCCCCGCCTCCCCAAGAGGCCACGTGCCAAGGGGAACCCAAAACCTAGGTGGTTTTAATGTTAAAAGGTTTTAATGTTATATGTATGTACAGATAAAGATGCAGATACAAATAATGGTTTACTGTGTGTGAAGATATGTTGAATTTCCTTTTTTTTATTTTTTTATATATAATTTAGAGTCAGCTTATCAGTATATTATTACTAGCTTGTGAGCTTCTAGTCTTTAATCCTTCTCGTCAGTCCCACCGAGTCTCACTGGGTTTTTTTATTTTCTTCTTTTTTTTTTATTCTAAGACACAACAACTGAACCCTGACTGGCAACATTTCACAGTAAGGAGAGTCATTTGTGTCTCATTGTGATGTTAGGCTTCCTGATGCATGAAACAGAGTTAAACTCCATCACCTGAGCCATATGGGAATGAATTAAGCTCCTGAATGGTAAACTGCCTTTAACATGGTAATGGCCTATTGTTTTTTTCCTCTCTTGTTTATGAGCTCATCTATGACAACAGCAGAAGGTTAATCTCATAGGGAGGCATCACATGGGCATAACGCCGTTTACTCAAAACTGGAGTACTTGACCCGAGACGCCTGGACAGGGTGGCTCACACTGATTCAGATTTCATCTTCTTATGAAACTTACAATTAGGGCCGATGGGAAAGATGTGTGTGAAATACGAACGGTGATGTGGGGCATGGTCGCTATGGTAACAAGACGCAAGGCAGCATCTGTTCGGGTAAATATGAAATCAAGCTATTACCAAAATGGCATGTGCTGCCTAGCAAGGTAATCAAATGTTACTGCGGAGGGGGAAAAAATTACAATAATTTTCTTCGCTTTTGTAACAATTGATTTTTCCATTATCGTATGAAATGAATCACAGCATGCTGCAGAAAGATTACATTTGGGACTGACCTGAGACACCAAATGGGCACGAAGCCGACCTGCCTCATCTTGTCGTCTTTTTCCTCCTCCAGATGACATGAACCTCACAGATAAGAGATAGCTAACTTTCTTTAATTAGTGGAGGATTTCCACCAAACAAAGTTAAAAACTGAAGTTTCCTTCTTTAGTTTTGCACTCAAACTACAAGGCTAATGTAACACATAATGGAAACGTCTGGAAAAATTTCTGCATGTGTAAATCATCCCATATTTATGGAAAAAAAAATTACCGAACATTCATGCAACTGGGATTACAAAGATGAGTAAACAATTTAATCAAAGATTTAATTAAAGTTACACAGCATGCAGGACAAATCTGGATTAAACTCGGATCACAACATGCTTACTGGCACAAGAGTAAAAGGTTAAATTGGGAGGGGTTTCTGTACTCATAGTCAATTAAAAGTCAAAGCACCGAATCAAAATGATAAAGCATTTGATATAAAGTTAATCACTTTAATTGAGAATAAACGTCAATCCATTTTGCCAATGCTGAAAAAATAAACAAGCCTCGATTAGTATGAAAATGTAGGGGCGGAGTCAGGGCTACGGACTGGATTAGCATTTGTACCTTTAGTTAAGACTTAATTCATATTAAGGAAACAAAATGAACTAATTATGTTTGTTCCTTATTGTATTACTGTAAATATGAAAACATATGAAAAGTACCAAGTAGCGTTTGCAAACTGCACAAAAAGTTACATGCTTTAAGCAAGTAATAAAATCATGATTAACAAGGTGGCATTACTGATTTGTTGATTATCCTGTATACAGTGTTGCAGGGCCTGGAGCCTATCACAGAAGACTTAGGGCACAAGGTGGGGTACACTCTGGACAGGGTGCCAATCCATTGCAGGGCACACACACACATATACAGACTCATTCACACACTACGGGTTATTTGTGAACACCAATTAGTCTAATCTGCATCTACTCTGGACTGTGGGAGGAAAACCATAATACTTGGAGGAAACCCACCAAGCACAGGGAGAACATGCAAACTCCATGCGGGAATCGAACCCAAACCCCAAAGGTGCAAGACGACCACTAAGCCACCGTCCTGCCTACAGTGCCACCAAACGAATTTAATCCGTTCCAGAGGCGAGTTCTTAAGGTGAAAAATGCATTTTCCCATAGGAAATAATGTAAAAGCAGATAATTCGTTCCATCCACCCAAAAATATTACAAGTATTACCAAGTTCCAACACTATAATTATATTTTTGCATATAAAAACCATCAAAATATTTAGAAAAGACATGCAAAGGAAGTAAAATGTGAAATAAATAGATATTAAATAGACATAAAACTTAATGTATGATTCCTCTTGGCACTGGCTGCTTTAAAAACAAAACTGAAAGCTAGCTCCGTTTTCTTCCTGCTGCCGACCTTGTTACCATTCTTGGGACCCGGGTGCTACTTCCTCACTAAATCTTACACAGAGAGAAAAAAAAGAAAAAAAAATTTCTTGGCTTTCACACTGACGCAAACAAGTTTTGAACAGCCCCCGGATGTACACGCAACTCAGCCGGCCTTCATTTACTCTCGGTTTGCTCGTATCCTGAAAATGCTTCGTATACGGAGGCAAATTTCTCGCACAATTTCAGTTCTTAGGACAAACATTCTAAAGCCAGGGCATCAGTATATTTATACAGGCAGAATATTTATACAGGTACCGCAGTATAAATATTCTCTCTCTAACTGTACAGACCCTTCACATTATCAGTATTAAAATATATATATTTTGTGTTTTCTGCAAAATAATGTTTTTTGTTGAAATGCCTTAGTTATTTTGTGGAAAAGATGTTCTGGTAGCATGGTATAGACAGGACAAAAACTCCTTCAACTGTTGAGCAGTGAAGATGACATTATTTCAGAAATGTTCAATTCTTTATAAATTGTTGTCTAATTTTGATCTCCAGTGTATATATATAGATATATATATATATATATATATATATATATATATAAAAACCTGTGATTTGCAGCTACACTCCCGTCTGCTCTTCTGTTATAGTAAATTAAACAGACCTTCTGATTAATTGCAGACTTTAACATCACTGTTTAACATCACAGAAATTGAATTAATATTGCTAAATTTAATTTAGTAATCAGACAGACAGTTCCAGCCCTGATTTCACAACGAGACAAAGAATTGCAACTGCAAATTTCCAGCATGACTGCAAGTAACAAACTTCAGAATCCAAACACGTCTTGTTTTTTTTGGTCATGTTTTGCGGTAAACTGTGTGGAATTAATTTTCTACCTCCTGTGGGAGTTTAGCAATAATTGTTTGTCAAGCAACAGTTGTCCCGTTGCCCAAATGCATTATTCATTACTCAACAAAGAAACAAATGGTGAAGTGAAATCACTCTCGAGGTGCGTCCTTGCAGAGATAACAGACAGCTGAGTGACTAAATAAGTGAATTGCTGCAGGGGGGAGGTTTTTACTTCATTGTAAACATCCTCAGAACTCGGCGCATAACCTCGGAGACACCTCTGAGCAATTGTACAGAAGATCGCAGAGGGGTAGTGTTCCCCAGCTCTGATGTGCGGTTCCACCGGCTGCTCACGGCAATGTGGAATGAGGTTTTTGGTCCCCTGGTGCCCATTTTTGCTGCATTCCATTTTATTATTTGCTAATGGCTCAGCGGTGCTGGGAATAAATCAATTTGGGTTTGATCTTTAAAGCCGGCGCATCAGTGAGCACATTACACTGATTCGCACTTCATTATGTCCAGCACTGAACAACTGCTTCAGCAGGTGATCGCTATAGGTAGCTTTGTGTGTGTGCGCGTGTGTATATGATTAAAAAAATTATTGATGAAAAATGTTATAATGTCCTTCCATCAACACTCATATATATATATATACACACATATATTTGTTTTTGTCCTCTTAACTATTTATTGTTCAATAAAAAAATATTCCAGCGGAAAGGAAAAAAAGAGAAAAGTACATATATATTTTTTAAAATCCATTTTATCAGTAGATCATGTTTTTTTTTCTACTTTCAACACCTCCAGGATTTAAAAAAAAAAGTACCTAGATATTTTTTTTATTTACTTACAGAACTTTTTATCAGAAAATTACATTGAAGGATTATTTTTCATGCTCTTCCACTGTCAAAGTTTGTTTTCCCCGACCAGAAACTTTTAATCTTTCTAATAAAGTTTAAAAAGATTGATATCTAAAGACTTCAGACATGAGAAAATTCTCATCTCCAGTGCGGAAAAGATGGTAATTTACATACAGTAAGTCAAAAATACAAAACAAAATATAGTTGTCCTCTAATATACAACTAAGTCTTAGACTGCTTTCACACTAGGAGCAATTGATTTAACCTGTTCCTGGTACAATTGCCCCAACCCCTCTCCACCACCCTCCCCTCCTGATCAACTTTTACATTAGTAATATTGTACCTCATGCATGAACATTCTTTAAAATTTCTGTAAAAAAAATAATTAATAATAATAATAAATAATGTAGTATAAATATAAATACTGGGCCCGTATTCACTAAGTGTCTGAGAGTAGAAAATCGCTTCTATGTGGCCAAAAATTCTCAAAGTGATGCAATTTTGGTCCTACTTTTAGGAGAAGGCGTGAGACCATAACGTCAACATTCTTAAAAAGGAAATTAATAGCAAAGGATTGATTTCCTTGTTGACTGTATGTGTTTTTAGTAATAGCCAAGATGCAGCTTTGAATCAGTGACACAGCCGACAATGTTGGAAATAAAAAATTTAACTCTTGCAGCACCACAGATCATGCGTAGATTCATACATTTCCTCACCACGCAGTGTGAAATCAACAAAAAACAAGCTGCATTTATAGAGTTAACCTATCATAATAGATTAATACATAAATATGCACATAAATACATATAATACATACATTTTCTATATAATAAAAAATGTATGGGAATCATCCATGACACACATTAAAATAATCATATATTTATAACATTTTTATATAATTATATAAAATTATGTGAGTGTACACATCTGGTTGTTTTTTTCGATTCTCTGTTATGACTGTTACTTCATCACTTAATTAATACGCCGTACCTCCGTTTTTCCGACTCCTTGTGGGTACGTGCAGAAAACTGACAGGTGGCATTGATGCTTTCACAAACTGCCGTCCACTCACTCTTTATCTTTAGAAGTAAAAGTTGGGCAGAATTTTGCTTTAATTATTTCTTTATATTTTTCTATCTGCTCCTCGAGCAAAATCCTCTCATCTTCAATCCAGTTTAAAAAGTGATGTCACATGTTTTCCATGGCGCATTCTTACTCATCGCTGAAAAAAAAGTAGGAAGATTCATAAAGAACTTTTACGTCCTACTTTGAGCGAGGAATATTTTCTAAATGAAGTTTGAGCCCGATTCCTATGAGTGATTCTGAGATGCTTGGGTAATACGGGCACAGATGCACCAAAGGTTCTTGCCTTTGCCATTTACTGAATGCTGAATACAACTTGGATCTTATACTGGAGGTGCATACGATTAGGATATGATTAGAATGTAATTAGGATAGTTAACACAACCTAAACAAGCGCGGTTGCATGTAGTGCTGTGTGCAAATTGGACAGTAGAATTGAAGAGATGCCACCAAAGAAAGGAAAAGTAAGAAGAAAAAGAAGAACTACAGCAGTAGTGGATTCGAAGTAGTTTCAACTTAAACACAGTAAACATGTGATCTTCCAGAGCGTGAGCACTGGCTTTACAGGTAAATCAAAACACAGCAGGGCAAAAGATCTGTGATGCTGTGAACGCTGTGCCGAGGGATGCTAGTTAAAGAAATAAACAAAATGTGGTTTGACGGCACATGGAGTGATGGCATAACCTTATTACTGTTATTGTCACCTATATCCGAGTTTTATAAAACTGAGAGTTTTTTTATAACAGTTGAACTGGATAGTGGTTTTCATAATTATGTGATATAAAGTGCTTGTGGCAATCCGAAACAGCTCAGCATCCATTCATCTGTCTCATGCGTTCTCCAAAAACGTTCTCTCTGCATAAGCCCTGATGGCCGAAGCATCTAACAGCAATCTGTAAGCCATTCAGAAGCAGAACGCATGGAAGCATCCACAGGTTTTTATGGTCTTAATTGCCATCTGTTGGCCAATGGTATCTCTTTAGCCTATGAATTAAATTATTATAATTCCTCTAAAAAGGTATAATAATTAAAAGATTTATTGTATGACACTTTTTTCAAGCATCAGACAAACAATTTGCGGACTGAGAAAACAGAGGGGTTTTTTTTCTTACCTTGGTAAGAGTGCTCTCGAACTCTCACAAAATTTTCTCTGACTTAAGAGAAGAGCAAAATTGCAAATAAAAAAAAAGCACAAAAAGAGGAAACACTAGTCAATTTTAAAAATGAATGGGTACAAACTAAATAAAAACAAATCATGGATGCAATCAACAATAAAAAAGTTTTTTTTTTTTTTTCGTAATTTGTTCCCACTTTACTCAAGAAGCCTTGCGTATTTGCACTCTCCAGTGCAGTAGGTGGCAGTCTGCATCTAGTTGGTTTGCGAGCTACCAATAAATACAAAGAGAAAAGATTACAACGAAGTTGACCTTCACTCCATTCCTTAAT